>CM064512.1:3952448-4029552 GCA_032716605.1 Paralithodes platypus
TGAGAGGAGAAGAAGAGGGGGGATGAGAGAGAGATAGAGAGAGGAGACTTTCCGCCAGATGAGAGGAGTTTTGAGAGGAGGAGCGAAGAGGCAGAGAGCTGAGATGATGAGACCGTCCGAGACGAGGACAGTGTTCGCCGCCGGGAATGGACGCGAGACCGAGACCGGATCCGCGACTGACGAGTTCCGTGCGAGGAGTACAGGAGGAGGGAGAAGAGGAGGAGTAGAGGGAGGAGAGAGAGAGGAGAGTGAGGAGAGAGAGAGAGAGATGGAGAGGAGGAGGAGGAGGAGGAGGAGAGGAGAGAGGAGATGAGGGACGAGAGAGAGTGAGGCAAGAGGGACGAGGAGTAGACCACGTGAGAGAGAGAGAGAGAGAGAGCTTTCTTTCATGTTCCAATGTAACCACAATGGGAAAACCCTAACCTCTCACCCCCACCCTCCTACTACCATAACAAATCTGCCATTACGGTAAGAGAAAGATGGACACACACACACTGTTCTTTGTGATGGTTATGTTGCTTTGCATATGTGTGTGTCCGCGAATAGATGCGTGTGTGTGTGTGTGTGTGAGAGAGAGAGAGAGAGAGTGAGAGTGAGAGAGAGTGAGTTACACAGAGTTAGACAGATACTCAGACCACACAAACCTTGCGGTTCCAACGGAAAAATGTTATAAAAATACCACAAATTTTCAGTGTTTTTTATAAACAAAATTGGTCATTTGCATCAATATATAGTGTTTGTAATTAATTAGAAATCTCGGGAAAACCTATTTTCCCCATTAGGCCTATCGATCGATGTTGAGACACGCTCGCTCCCCGATAGTAATTTGAAAAGACATTAGCCTAACCTAACAACCTTACCTAACCTAACCTAGTATTATGGGTGGGACACACCCCCGCTGGTTGAGTACTAATCCCTTAATACAAAAAAAAAAAAAAAATTGGCTGTCGATTATACGAAGGTGAAAGAAAAGTCGATGAAGTCTATGGTGTTTACTCTGCAATCTTGAGCTTGATTGTACATTGATAACAGGAAAGTACCGTATTGACAACCTTGTTACGAAAATTAAATTTTAGTACCATACTTTTATATTAGGTTTTTCCGAGGGTTTAACACATTTTCATATGATCTTTAGAGCTATCGATGACTGAAAGTACCGTATTGGCAACCTTGTTACGAAAAAGAAATGTTTAGTACCATACTTTTTTATTAGGTTTTGCCGAGGGTTAAAACAAATTTTCTTATGATCTTTAGAGCATATAGATTCATTATTTATCTTCAAATATATCAACAAAATTCGTGGTATTAAAATAACATTAAACCGTTCCAACTAGGTGGTCCGGCCTTAATACTACTAGACAGGGACAGTTTATAGTGGAAGAATAGGAGAGAGAGAGACCTCCATGCCTATTAAGAACATAAGAACATAAGAAAATGGGAGTCTGCAGAAAGCCGATTGGCCTAAGCAAGGCAGATCCCTGTCCCACACAACCCCAATTACAAAGCCCAATTATAGGCTCAACACTCTAATACCCTGAGGATCATCTTACCAAACCGGTTAGAGATTAACGCAGGATTACGGGGGTCTGCAGAGCGCTGATTGGCCCAACCCGGCTGATCCCCCTTCACACCCAACCCTTCTCGTCCATATGCTTATCCAATTTTTTCTTAAAGCTCCCTATCGTTCTTGATCCCACTATATCACTTGGTAGCCTATTCCACCCATCTACAACTATTAACCCCTTCCGACATATGACGCGATTTTGAGCCTATTAGGGATACTTTAAAGCCTTTGTTACCATCAGGGGTATTTATAAACCTTTAGTTTAGTTACTTCAACCTCTGCAGTTGTCTTTGAGTTAGCTGTGGGCAGAAAACTAATTTTGGCGAGGTAATTATAAGAGTGAGAGAACTATTTCTTATTGCTAATCTGGCAACTTCTGCGTCATATGAATCTGAGAGGGTTAACCCTTTCACGCATTTATGACGCAGAGGTTGCCAGATTAGCAATAAGAAATAGAGTTCTCTCACTCTTATAATTACCTCTACAAAATGATTGTTCTGCCCACAGCTAACTCAAAGAAAACTGCAGAGGTTGAAGTAACTAAACTAATGCCGCATTTTTCTTTACCATGACTATCTCCGATAGACTGGAAATGGTGTCGTATTTCACACCCAAATGCCATAAAAGGGTGTCCAATATCAAGCCAACTCAACCCTGCTCTTCCACAGGGTCTAAAGTTCTAAACTCAACCCGATTCAGACTTTCGGAACTTGATAACAGTTTTAAGACTTTGTGTATATACAAATAATCGATTTGGATGTGATAATTATAAATTTACCTAGCTATATCCTCAGAATATCCGAAAGAAGCGTCATAATCCTATAGAAGGCCGATAACCTACCGGAGTTATTATATATAATACCTCAAAGTAAGCGATTATATTATAGGAATAGTCATCACAATTTTTTACAAATTCAACTAGATCAAAATAATATCGAAATGATGGATCATTAATTATTGATCTTGATATGTAGGCCTAAAGCATGTTGTTTATAAACATTGGCCGCAGCCGCGGTGCCACTCCATTCGAGCCTAATCACTATTATATTTCGGTGTATTCTTACTTAAATGTATATCATTCGGGTTGATTAGGTTACACAATACAATATTACTAAGTAACAGTACACGCATATATATAAATATCATAACATTTGTGAAATATAGGTTCGACCGCGCTAAGCACCACGGCTGCGTGAGGGCCAGTAGGAACGTAGATATATCGAGGGGTGGGTGGGGCATCTAGCCTGGTGACCTTGACCAAGAGTCAAGTTCAGACAATCAGTGTTCGTCACGGTAATTAATCCGTCACTCCTCCTCAGAATTATTGAAATGTCTATGTATGCGAATATTTCTTGCTCTACTATTAAACAAATAAATATGTTTTATAATTTCACCTAATATGTAATGTCACAACACATCTTAAATTGTATATATTCAAATTTATTGCCGATATGTTCTGTTGTCGATTATTCCAGTCCCTGACATACCTAATGATATTTGGTATATTACGCTATTTCGCTTTTATTTTGTCTCTTTATTTGCTTTGTAATAATTATTCTGCAATGCATATTTACTTTCATTCTTAAAAATAGTCAGGAAAGGTTGTCCATATAATGTATATATTTAAAAGTCTGGATCGCCCCTTGTCATTTTGTGCCACCACACTTTAATGAGAGTGGGTTATCAGACTTTGGGGTGACACAAAATGCAGCTTTAAGCTGCATTTTGTGTCATTTGGTTTCATTTGGTTTATAAACACCCCTGATGGTAACAAAGGCTTTAAAGTATCCCCAATAGGCTCAAAATCGCGTCATATGTCGGAGAGGGTTAAGACCTATAAAGTAAATAAACCTAGTGCATAAAGAGCTAAGACAGAAAACGAAGCCTGAAGGGTAGCCTAGGTGTAACTGAAGGAAATATGGAGGTACAGTCGGTGTCAAGAATCCGTAACAACTTCGCAACTCAAGGCCATAATGAAGATAATTTTGTTGTATAGTGCTACAATACAAATTACTCTGGCATTACTTACAATACTATATATATATATATATATATATAATATATATATAGAAGGGAGGAGAGAGAGAGAGAGAGAGAGAGAGAGAGAGAGTAGTAGTAGTAGTAGTAGTAGTTTACCTCACACCCCCTCCCCACCAACCAAAGGAGAGAACTCTGAGAGCGAACTATGGAGGGCTGGGCGCAGGGGTGGGTGGGAAAGGTGGGGAGGAGGGAGATTACTCTCCTCCACCACCCCTCCCTTAGTTCCGACTTCGCATGGGGGCAATTAATAGCCTAACTGGTATCAAACTCAGAGATATTTATGCGATACACACAAATAGGCCTACATGTTTTTTCGGTCAATATGCATTTTAGTTCACGTATGTGTTTTTTGTATTAGTATCCTTTTTCTCATCAGTTCTTCATTGATTAGTGTGTTTTAAGGTATTTTTCCGGTCAATATACAGGAGACGCAACAATATAGGTAGCAAATTTCTAATGTTAGTTTTGGGTTCCTATCATCATGCTTCATTGCTATATACTTTTTATCCCCGGGGAAAAAATACATAAAAATCTTGTGATTTTTTATTTTTGTTCTTGGGATTTTTTTTTTTTGGGTCATTAACCTAACCAAAAAACCTAACCTAACCTAACCTAATAGCCCCCAAATACATTTAAGTTAGGCTAGCTTAAGTTTTTTGGTTAGGTTGATGAAAAAAAACAAAAAAACAATCTCAAGAAAAAAAAAAAAATCCCAAGATTTGTTTTTTCCCCCCCCGGGGATAACAAAATATATTGAAATGAAGCATATGATGATTGGAACCCAAAACTACCATTATAAATTTGCTACCTATATTGTTGCATCTCCTGTATATTAACCATTTTTCCTTCTGCAAATACATTTTACCCATTATATAGCAATATTTAAACATGCCCCACCGAAAATCATATTTTGTCATTACCCTAACCTAACCTGGGGGCTGCCGCCCCCAAACCCCCGCTGGGTTAGCATTGATATAGAAGATGACAAAATACTAAAAAATACGGTGGCTAAGTGAAAAATATTATTCTCCACTGATCCAAGATGGCCACCATTTTTCCTTTCACCTACCATTTATCTTCTTAACCAATCTGTATATAATCGTTTAAGGGGCTACTGGCTAGTTTTTTGCTCTATTAATTCATGTACCAGGTATTCATTTATTTTCTCGCTAGACATAATAATAATAATATTAATAATAATATTTATTCAGTTAGTAATTTACAGAGTTGGTACCACATAGTATGTTATAAATATGACATGTACCAGCCTTGCATAATTCCAACTAAGGATAGCCCAATAAGGCCGTTAGGCGTATTTCCATTGGGGTCCTTGTGGGATTAGGTTAGCTGGGGAAATGGGGAGGATAAAGAAATAGATACTTTAGAGAAAGTATTTCTAGGGGGTTATTTTAAGATACCTTACATCCTATAGTAGTATTATAATAATCCTATAGTAAATATCAGTAATCCGTAATCAGTAATCATTTCAGTTTGGTTTGTCTATCTCTTATGTCGTATTTAGTAGTAGACATAAGCTTGGTGCTCCCTTCTCGCAGCTGTCCGGTTCAGGTGTTCCTTCAGGCTACGTCTGAAGGAATACAGTGTTCTCTTTTCACGGACTGACTGGGGTAGGTCGTTCCAGTCTTTGATGGCAGTGAAGAAGAATGTTTGCTTACCCTGTCCTTGGATTCTCGGGACCTTAAAATTAAACATCATGTTTCTTGTATTATGTCCACTCCTCTCATTTGCTTTAACAAAATCATTCTTTAGATACTCTGGAGCTCTGTCATAGAAAATTTTGAAGGCATTAGTTACCCTGATTTGTTTGGCCCTGTCAGAGACATTGAGCATACCTAGTGACTGAAGTTGTTCCTGGCCAACATGTGATCTGGGTCCTAGGTTCAGCATGAACCTAACCATTTTATTTTGAGTGACCTGAAGTTTGTGCTGTGCTGATTTAGAT
The DNA here is from genome assembly GCA_032716605.1 of Paralithodes platypus. NCBI lineage: Eukaryota > Metazoa > Arthropoda > Malacostraca > Decapoda > Lithodidae > Paralithodes > Paralithodes platypus. The sequence goes on from CM064512.1 coordinate 3,958,016, forward strand.
GATGCAGAGTACCAGGATGACACAGAATAGTCAAAATGACATTGAATAAGCGCTTGGCAGAGGGTCTTTTTGGTCGCCGCGGGCAAGCATCCCACCTGTCTATACAGGTATTTTATACGTGCTCTACACTTACTCAGGATAGATTCCAAAATGGTTTCACCTGACAAACTCGCGTCCAGTTTCAGTCCGAGATATTTAACTTGTGACACTGTTGTTATAGGAATATCATTACAGTTGACCGAGAAGCCCACAATGTCTTTCAGTTTGCGTTTTGTTCCACATAAGATGGCTTCCGTCTTTCCCAGGTGAAGAGATAGTCTATTGTCCACTAGCCATTCACTACATGATGCTAGTTCTTTGGAAAGTGAAGCGGCAATACTTATTGGGTCTTTTCCTGAAACCAGAAGCACGCTGTCGTCTGCATACAGTAATAATTTACATGAGACGCTCAGTTCCATGTCGTTCACATAACAGAGAAAGAGTAAGGGACCAAGGATGCTTCCCTGCGGGACCCCACAGTTAATTGGCATAGGATCAGATATATTATCGTCAATTTTGACTCTTTGGGTTCTACCACTAAGATAAGATTTAAACCAGTTCACAGACCCTATGCCCATTGCTTGTAGTTTATTACATAGGATATCATGGTCTACTGTGTCAAACGCTTTTTGTAGATCAAGAAGAACCATACCGGTGTAGTTACCTTTAGACATTTCTTTACGAATGTGATCCGTTAAGTGGATGAGACAGGAGTCTGTCGAGTACATGTATCTGAAACCTGATTGAAACTTATAGAATAGATCTTTTGTTTGAGGTAGTGTTCAAGTTGGGTGTATACCGCTCTTTCAAGGATTTTAGATACAATACATAATATGCTAACTGGTCTGTAGTTGCCAACTTCTAGTTTATTTCCTTTCTTGAATAGAGGGGTTACAATAGCTTCCTTCAGTTCAGCAGGTACTGTGTTGGTGTTAATTGACAAGTTGATGATGTGGGTTAGGGGGCCTGCTATACCAATGGCTCCATCTCGTAGAAATTTGGCAGGAATTTTGTCTGGTCCTGTGCTCTTATGTACATTTAGGTTAGACAGCTCGTCAAAAGTGTATTTTGGTGTAACATTTTGCAATCCAAATGTGTTCGGGTGTATGTCTTTATCTCTGTAGAAATTACGAAAGGTGGCCGTTGTTGTCGTGTATTTATTGAGAGGTTGAGGTAGGTTCTGTGCAAGTGTGTTTGCTATGGAAGTGAAGAAGGAGTTGAAGTAGGTTGAAATTTGTCGTTTATCGTGGCAAACCTTATCATTAATGGTGAGAGCAATATTAGTGTTAGACGAATCCCTTGTCTTGTTGCTGTAGCCTGTTGTTTTTAGGTGCCTCCATAGTTTCTTTGGGTTATTCTGATATTCCTCTGCCTTATTGTGAAAATAATTATTTTTCGCTGATTTCATTTTCCTACTTAGTTTTATTCTGGCCCTGTTGAACTCATGTTTCAGACCTTGATCCTGTCTATGTTTCGCTAGCCTTTTTAACAGATTGTCTCTGTGTTCCAGATGGTGTAGTATGTCATTGTTGATCCATGGGTCTGACCTTGCTTTAATTCGTATGTCTTTCAGAGGAGCTATTTCGTCTAGGATGTTTGTGATGATGGTTCTGAAGCCAACCCATGCGTCATTAACGTTTGTACTTCCAAACACTGGAGACCAGTCTGTATTCCATAAAATGTCCAGAAATGTTTCCTTATTGTAGTTTCTGAGTGACCTTGTTTTGATAATCTTGTGATTCTCTAGGGTAATTTTTGTGGTTTTCCGTGTGCAATATGTGACGAAGTGATCACTTAAACCAGTCTGTATAACCCCTGATTGGGATATTTTGTCCTCTCTGTTACAGTTTATGTGGTCTAACTTACAAAAACATCCCCTATACCCCCTTTCAAGGTAAATGTCGTGGCCGAAGGCTGATTCCCCTTAAAATGAACACCCCCTATACCCCCTTTTAAGGTAAATGTGTACATTTTTCGGTAGAAAAATATCCCGGCCGAAGGCCGATTCCCCTTAATAATAATAATAATAATAATAATATTTATTCAGTTAGCATTTTACAGAGTTGGTACCACATAGTATGTTACAAATATGACATGTACCAGCCTTGCATAATTCCAACTAAGGATAGCCCAATAAGGCCGTTAGGCGTATTTCCATTGGGCTCGCTTTCGGTCGCCAGGAAAAAATCGACACCTGATATCGAAAGAGTTACGGGGTAGTGTTTGGTTTTTGGTGTATATATTTATCTATCAATATATGTTTGAGTTTCCTCGCTAGACCTCCATCAAGCTTAGAAAACACCCCGTAGACCCCTTTTCAAGATAAATTTGCAAATTTTTCGGTAGAAAAATGTCCCGGCCAAGGCTCGTTCCTTCTAAAATTAGCGGCTCGCTTTCGCTCGCCAGAAAAAAAAATCGACGCCTAAAGGGCACGAAAGGTCTTAATATTCACAACAAAATGAGGTGAAAGGTCTCAAAATCGCCAAACTAACAGAACGAACTTCTTAAAACCTCAAAACTAATATGCTAAACATGAGGGAGAAGGGGGTCCAGAAAAAGTGAGTACTACCCCCTTAACCCTTGGATGATCCGATGACACATTTCTTTTTGGGTTTTGGGGCTATTATTCGACGATTTTATTCAGATTAGGAAGGGTATAGGGAAGGCAGAGGGTTAAGTGAGATAGTCTTCACCCTTATAATTCCCACAGATCCTTCCTTAACCCCTGTCGAACGGGGATATTTGTGATTTCTACTACCTGAGTGGCGGGCATATTTACCCTAAACGAGCTACAATCCATGCTCTTTTTCATGCATAAACAAGAGCCAGAGCGTAATACAATTATGTATCCGTGAAAGGGCGATAATAGAGCTTTCCAATGACACCTGACTCATCCTTGTACGACCACGGGTTCTCTTGCAACAATTGCGCAACACGAGGGCAAAAACCCTAAAATACGGTAAATTCTCGAGATTTTACCCTGTCTAGCGAGGCCAGGAATGTGGAGGGGTGTGGCAGGGACATCAGTTGCCTCGTATAGGCTCAAGCCGAGCGGTCAGAGCCCGCCTGCGGTCCTCCCAACGCGTGAACTCTCTCTCAGAGCCGATAATGTGCTCAACATCCCTTGCTGCATATGTCGGGACCCGCGGGATAGGCCATGGTTCTCTCACTCGACATATGTCGGGACCCGCGGCTTGATTGTTAATTGTATAAAATCGTCTAATGATAGTCTTTACCCTTATAATTCCCACAGATCCTTCCTTAATTGTATAAAATCGTCTAATGATAGTCTTTACCCTTATAATTCCCACAGATCCTTCCTTAATTGTATACAATTGTCTAATGATAGTCTTTACCCTCATAATTCCCACAGATCCTTCCTTAATTGTATAAAATCGTCTAATGATAGTCTTTACCCTCATAATTCCCACAGATCCTTCCTTAATTGTATACAATTGTCTAATGATAGTCTTTACCCTCATAATTCCCACAGATCCTTCCTTAATTGTATAAAATCGTCTAATGATAGTCTTTACCCTCATAATTCCCACAGATCCTTCCTTAATTGTATAAAATCGTCTAATGATAGTCTTTACCCTCATAATTACCACTGATCCTTCCTAAATTGCCCACATAAGTTATGTTCCTCGTTGTTGTGATCGTATGTATAAATTGCCCACATAAGTTATGTTCCTCGTTGTTGTGATCGTATGTATAAATTGCCCACATAAGTTATGTTCCTCGTTGTTGTGATCGTATGTATAAATTGCCCACATAAGTTATGTTCCTCGTTGTGATCGTATGTATAAAAGTAAAATTGATATGAGTTGCGAATGTGGTTTGTAAAAACTCCTGAAGCTCCACCAATGGTGGCACCAAAGCTTATGAAATTTAAGTGTCTCTAATTTTGTTATTGTGTTCGCAGCACTGTGGTGAAGCAATGTAGTGAAGAAAGCCGACTGCTGACAGAAGAAGAGAGAAGAATGTCGGAAACAACAAATTGAGAAGAAAGAGGGGAAAGAAGTACTTGCGATATGAACTTGGACCCGGGCAACCCTCCGTGGGAGTTCCTTAACCCATACTGTACCAGAGGGTATCACCATAATACACCAGTAGCAGGCAGTGTGGCCAAAATGGCTTTAGAGGCAAGAGAGACCACCCTACCACCCCAAAAGTTGGAGAAGCAGACCCAGCCAGCCTGTGGAAGCTTGCAATCAAGCTGAAAAGTGTTGGCAATGCCTCAGAGCAGCGCCTACAAGTCATGATAGCAGCTACCGCTCGATACTGGCAGTTACAAGGACCGCAAGTCGCTGGTACTGTACTGGCGAGTTACTTTTTTTATTGACGGCTCTCGTCTGTCGCTGGTACAGTAAGGTTAATATCATCACATAATTTAGGTAAGATGCTTTAACTATTTGTATTTGAACAATTTATTGTGGTTTAGATTTGAGTAGAGTATTAAGCTTTAAGGAGGAGGAGGTGGGTATCAGGAGGTCAGAAGTGTGGGAAGCCATGAAAAGAGTGAAGTTGGGGAAAGCACCAGGAACAGATGGAGTGTGTGGGGAAATGTTGAGGTATGGTGGTGAGATAGTGATTGAATGGGTAGATGAAAAATGTGCAAACTAGAATGGGAGAAGGGGAGTGCACCCGATGACTGGAAGACTGGCATAATAGTCCCCCTATATAAGGGCAAAGGGGAAAGAGGAGTGTGTGGTAACCACCAAGGAATATGTCTTTTTAAGCGTAGTAGGGAAGGTGTACAGGGGTAGTGATTGAGAGAGCGAGAGTGAGAATGGAGAAATGGATATGCGACGAGCAGGGAGGTTTTAGGAAGGGAAGAGGATGTGTAGATCAGATTTTTACCCTGAATTGTGTTGTGGAGAAATATCTGGAGGAGCAACAAAAGGTGTATGTTGCCTTTATGGACTTGGAGAAGGCCTATGACAGAGTGGATAGAGAAGGTATGTGGAAAGTACTTATAATATACGGAGTAGATTGCAAGTTGCTGAAAGCAATGAAGAGCATGTATGAGGGTGCAAAGGCGGCAGTACGTGTGGAGAATGCGCAGAGTGAGTTCTTTGACCTGAATGTTGGGTTGAAACAGGGGTGTGTGATGTCCCCGTGGTTGTTTACTGTATATATGGATGGAGTTATGAAAGAAATACTAGGAAGAGCAGTGGATGTTGGTGTATCGCTGAAAAGGGAGGGAAATGAGTGGAAGCTGCCTATACTGCTGTTTGCGGATGATACAGTTCTGATGAGCGATAATGAATGGGAATTGTAAATGAGTTTGGAACAGTGTGCGAAAAACGGAATTTGAAGGTAAATGCGGGGAAGAGCAAGGTTATGGTCTTCGAAAGGGGTGAAGTCACAGAGTGTGAGGTGAAGTTGAACGGTCAGGCTATGGAGATAGTCAGCTCTTTTAAGTATCTGGGCAGTGTGTTGAGTAAAGATGGGACTATGGATGAAGAAGTGCGGGAGAGGGTGCAACAGGGGAAGAGGGTTGTAGGAATGTTGAAAGCAGTAACAAGAAATAGGGAGGTCAGTATGGAAGTGAAGAAGTCCTTGCATGAATTGACAGTGTGGTAATCCCAACACTAACTTACGGAAGCGAAGCATGGACGTTCGGGAAGAGACTCGGACCAAGAGTGAGAGCGGTGGAAATAAGCTACTTGAGAAGTGCGTGCGTAGTTACATGGAGGGATAGACAGACGAATGAGGAAGTAAGAAGGAGGTGTGGTGTGGAGGTAGATGTGCTGGAAAGTGTGAAAAGGAACAACTTGAGATGGTTCGGCCATATGGAACGTATGGAAAGCGAGAGAATGACTAAGAGGGTGTACGAGAGCGAGGTGAAAGGACAGAGAGGGAGAGGTGCACCGAAGGAGAGGTGGAAGGATGGAGTGAGGAAATATATGAATGAAGGCGGTGCTGGTTGGGAGGAGGGGCGTCGACTGACTGGGGACAGAGGTGCATGGGGGTGGTTCGTTCGTGGCCACCCCTTCGGGGATCACGGCATCAGGCAATAGATTAAGCTTTGTGTTGTTTAGAGTGACATGGTGATAGACACATGTAGAGTTGTCGGAATTGTATTTCAAAGTAACTTGATGTGAGAATTCTTTAGTGTGTTTTATTTCGGTCTGACAAAAAGGTTTGTATCTTTAGTCTGTCCGAAATGAAGTTTTCACAACTACTAACAATCAAGAGAGTTAATGCACTTTTTCCTGTGATTCTCATGTTGATTTTACTCTCTCCCCCCCCCCCCCCCCCCCTTTAATGCCATCTTAATATCCATCCCTTTGTTACTGCCTTAAGCCTAGTTCACACGAGCCGTTTTCCGTGCCGTTTTTCGGCCAGTACAAAACATTTTTGACGTCAGTGCTGGCCGTACGTAGTGTGAACCGGGAAGCCGTCTACCAAAATCCGGACCGGACAAAAAGATGAATTAGATTTCTCTTTTTCGGGTCCACACAAGAAGTCCGTTCCGTACTTTGAACATTGAAGTGAAATGTGTGTAATATTTTTATGCCAATTTCCATTACATTATAGTTAATATCACATAACAATGTACGCTATGCCTATATGTATAATTTTAATGGCAAGGCATATATTAAGTCAATTTAATACGTTACTCTATTGTTCGTGTACCTGGCAGCCATCGTGGCACCACCAAAGTTAACACGTTGTACAGAACAACAATATACAGTACTGTACTTCTCAAATAAAATCTTGATTCCCTTCTACAGTCACACAGTGCATATAATTATGTCCTGGTACCGTTGCCCACACAAGTTGTTTCTAATCGTGATACATACATACATACATACACGGGTTTATAGACCGCAACCGTCCACAGTGAATGTGGCTTCCATGGTACAATCACAGTACTGTACTGCACACAGTGCACAGCAATCATAACACGGTGGCTACATTCTTTACTGCAGCACAGTACTGTACTGTACAACAAAGTCTTGCCACAACAACGCCCCATCATGTTATCACTGTGGCTGATGTTGGTATAGCGCTAACAGCGCCTCAGCAAAACTTAATAAAGTCCCCCTGAAGCACTTGCACCTGGCGAAATCGCACCACACCAGCCTTAACCCTTCAACCCCGGCTGGTACACGTGTGTACCATTTTGTTTTGACCCGAGGAACCCGGGTGGTACAACATTGTACCATTGCTTGAAAGCCTGTGAGCTTGGTGTGCGAGGCGTCGGTCCGACGCATGTAAACAACAGCCGGCTGGACCGACGCCCCGCATCTCCGGCCACAAGAAGGAGAGCGTCGCTTGTTCGTGTGTGCCTGTATGTTGTTGTTAAGTATCGAAAAGTAGTGTAAAGTGGCTGTTGTTGCCGTAAGTTATCTCCAATGAAATCATCATCACAACTGAACCAGTTGACTTAGAGAGCTCTACTTAACGCCATTCTACAGGTAAATAACACAGCTACGCTTGGGGATGCGCGGGAATGCGGGAAGAAGTCAGAATAACAAAGATACGGTAGCCTAGCCTAGACGTTTTTCGGCCAAAAAACCTGGGTCTCGGGGAATATTTATGTAATGCGTAGCCGAGGCTGGAGGGTTAACCGTGCTACAATAAGGCCGTAACAAGAAATCACCGTAACTGCTACAGAGGCTGACTGCACCACCGAAGTGGCGGGCGGTGGGGTCGCTGCATCCCTACGCCAGAGAGAAAGGCCGACTTGTGCCAGTGGGCTGTGAGAGTAAGACACTAGGGAACTTGGGGCACACCATTATGGCCCCACTGCCTTCACCACTCTCAGGAAGAAAGACAGAAATAGGAATGATGAAAAAGGCAAAGTCATAACTAGCTATGGGACGTAGAGGACACCACAGTACGTTCCGCATTCCAGAGTCCGGCCCGCACTCTGGAATCCGGCCCACACTTCATTTCAACTTTAGTTTTCCGTGTCCGATTTTCGTATGTGACGTCACAGGCCCGAAAACATACCCGCAAAAGACGGCTCATGTGAACCGGGCTTTACAATCACCACCACCTTCCAGTCCTCTGGCACACAATCAGTTTACCAACCTATTTTACTCAACCTATGCATTATGGCTACAGCTTCATCTGCCCCCTATACAGTATATTTCATCTGGGATATTATCTATTCCAACAGCTTTGCCCATTTGGGATGGATGTAGTTACCGGGTGTACCACTACCGACATACCGGTACAACATAAATCATCTATAAATACTTAACCTAACTAAAAGGCCTAACCTTTAGGTTAGGTTAGGTTAGGTTGTTTAGTTAGGGTAATGTATTTTTGTATCCAAAGGCAGTCAAAATAGACGGGAACATGATGGTGAGCGTCCGCGTAGTGTAAACAAAACGGGCGGTACACCCGGTAACTACATTCTTGCCGCCTATTTTTAAGCATATTTATTGCTTTCTTTACTTCATCTTTATTTATCTGCCTTTCATCTACCATGTTTATTCTATCTCTCTCCATTCCTGTAGTTGAGATACTGTATTTACCTTCCCCTTATTCTTTACAGCTAAATTATTAAGATGATCTTTCTACACGAGCCGGTCATTGAACACAAGCTCACCTTTGTTCATTAGTGTGGGATTCAAGTAAGGAGAGGTTGGCGGGATGGATGTAGTTACCGGGTGTTCCACTACCGACATACAACATAAATCATCTATCTATCTATCTATCTATTGCCTGACGCCGTGATCCCCGAAGGGGTGGCCACGAACGAACCACCCCCATGCACCTCTGTCCCCAGTCAGTCGACGCCCCTCCCCCCAACCAGCACCGCCTTCGTTCATGTAGAATGTCCGAAGGCATGTCCTTAGTCGGTCGTGGTTCGTCAACGTTGGTTCCGTCCGCATCCGAGGCTGTTCGTTCGTTTTTCTTTGCTTTGATATTTTTTCCGGGTGGGGGTCGCAAGCCCACCGACCCAACCTCTTTAGTCGCCTCTTACGACACGCAGAAGGCACGTGGGGCATATTCTATTCCCTAACCCCCAGGGGGGGTTAAATCATCTATAAATACTTATAATAAAATAAATACTTATAAATCTATAATACTAGGTTAGGTTAGGTTAGGTTAGGTTGGGTTGGGTTGGGTTGGGTTGGGTTGGGTTGGGTTGTTTGGTTAGGGTAATGTATTTTTGTATCCAAAGGCAGTCAAAATAGACGGGAACATGATGGTGAGCGTCCGCGTAGTGTAAACAAGACGGGCGGTACACCCGGTAACTACATTCTTGCCCCATAAAGCAACACATATCTCACACATGCAGCATACAGCTTCCCTTTAGTGCAGAGGAAGAGACCCCTCATTGTAGATAGTAGGAATAACTATCTGAACTTCTTTCACCCACTTCTTAAGCCGGTAGAGAGTGGAGAGAGGGCATGGCGAGCAAGGGTTTAAGAGTCAATATTAACAAAACCAAGGTTATGCATTGTAGTTTGAGACGAGGCAATGTGGAAAAGAGCGGTGCATACCCATGTGCAGTATGTGGAAAGGGAGTGGGCGTTAACTCAATTCAATGTAGCATCTGTCGATGTTGGGTACACCATGGGAGTAAGCGCTGTAGTAGAATAAAGGGGCCCCTGCCGAAGGATAAGTCAGAAATAGAGAAATTTGAGTGCGTAGTGTGCAAAGGCGAGCTTGTGTTAAGTGATGATCCTGTGGCTGTGAATTTTGGAAATGAGTCTTTGGAGCTGGTGAACAAGTTTTGTTACCTATCTCTGTTACATCTCTGCCGGTGGTGGGGCCGAGGCTGCCACTGTTGCTAGAATTAGGTGTGGCTGGGGGAAGTTCAGAGAATTGATGCCAATCCTGACCATGAAAAGAATGCCTCTCCCCCTGAAGGGAAAGGTGTATGCCTCATGTGTTAGAAGTGCAATGACGTATGCCTCAGAAACATGGGCCGTTAAAGTAGAGGATGTCAACAGAATGGAGCGTAATGAGATGAGAATGGTGAGATGGATGTGTGGGGCCAGGCTACAGGATAGAATAACAAATGTTGAGCTGAGGAGACGTTTAGGTATAAAGAGTATTAGCGAGGTGATGCGTACAAGTAGACTGGGATGGTATGGACATGTGGAGAGAATGGATGAACAAAATTGGGTGAAAAAATGCAGGTCTGTGATTGTGGAGGGAGCTGCACCAAGGGGTGGACCGAGGAAGACCTGGGATCGGACTATATGCGCCGATCTCAAATCCAAGAACTTGACAAGTGAAGCAGCCCTTAACAGGGTTGCCTGGAACGCCGCCATTAGGACAAGAGACTGAAACTGCACTTATGTGTGGAACACTCAGTCTTCAAATTTTATGTATGTATGTATGTATCACACAAGCGCTTTTTCACCTAACATTTATCCTTAACACTGGTCTGGCAGCTTATGAGGTCGACATTTATAATATTTCTGTCACCTAAATTCATCTACCATCAGTCTAGTTTACGATACTAGTGCAAAATACTCTAGAAATGTTGCCAGAAAAATGTTGAGCATCGAATTTTGACTATAAAAGCTCTCGTGCGATACCGGCTTTACTCTTTAACAATACAGCCAGCCTCTGCACCATCCTTGTAAAGTCCAAGAGGTACAGTACTAGAATTCAATTCAGCGACACATTCCTGAGACACATCCCAAAATGTTGATTCTTTTCACCCTAGGCTCCGTTTGGTGGTTTCCATGCCATGTACTGTATAGGTAAATTCAGCCACATTACTCGGTCTGCATTGCACAACACTACGACTCGTATTCTTAAAAATGTCTTTCCCTTCACAGCTCCTGAAACCGAACGAATATTGTGGGGATGAGCGTTGTTTATAGAGATTAGACGGATTAACACTCCCATTTCCACATAGCGATTTTGATTAGTTATTTTGCCTTTATATTGTCTTTGTCCCAGTTTTGGTTTATTTAGTTTGCAAAGTTTTACATTTTAATAGTAATTATTTAGATTTTTGGCCTAATGATACTGAATAGATTATATGTGATGTGGCCAGTTTGTGTGTTGTGTATTAAGTTAATATACCAGGTACCGGTACTTGAAAGATTTGAGTGGTCCATAAAAAGTATAGTTTCAGTTTACTCTTTCAAGCTCCGATTAGGCATTTAGTTTCTGCTTTATGAATATTATTAGACGATTTTATTCAGATTAGGAAGGGTATATGGAAGTCAGAGGGTTAATTGAGATAGTCTTTACCCTTATAATTTCCACAGATCTTTCCTATACTGTATAAAATCATCTAATGATAGCCAGAATAAACTGTCAAAATGCGTCATAATCTTAAAAGGGTTAACAATCAGGTTGGTGTATATAAATAAAATGTATTATCAGAATTGAACTGGTTATATGTATAAAGATTTTGTGCTTGTGTGTATAGGACTCTTTTGTTAATGGTATTTTATATTTGATAGTGATGAAAGCTTAACTCCTTCAACATGGTGACACCGTTGTACCTTATTTTCTAAAGAAGGACGTTGTTATTCAGATCATATTTACCCCTTCGAGTCCTAGAGGTAGATTATAAGCTAAAGAAAAGTGTCGAATGGGAACCAGAATATGGTGAAATATACAGTACATCATGGTGAAATATACAGTACATCATGGTGAAATATACAGTACATCATGGTGAAATATACAGTACATCATGGTGAAATATACAGTACATCATGGTGAAATATACAGTACATCATGGTGAAATATACAGTACATCATGGTGAAATATACAGTACATCATGGTGAAATATACAGTACATCATGGTGAAATATACAGTACATCATGGTGAAATATACAGTACATCATGGTGAAATATACAGTACATCATGGTGAAATATAAATATACAGTACATCATGGTGAAATATACAGTACATCATGGTGAAATATACAGTACATCATGGTGAAATATACAGTACATCATGGTGAAAGGGATAAATATTAAGGTCCCTGTCATGTGTATTAAGGACGCTTTTTTTTCAAGATTTCCTGATGTACACGCTAAAGCCGGTATCACACGAGAGCTTTTGTTTGTTTAGTTTGTTTAGTTTGTTTAGTTTGAAAGTTTTACATTTTAATAGTCAACATTCGACGATCAACATTTTTCTGGCAACATTTCTGGATTATTTTGCACTGGTATCGGAAACAAGACTGATGATAGATGAATTTAGGAGACCAAATTATTTCAAAAGTTGATCTCATAAGCTGGCAGACCAGTGTTGAGGATATATGTTGAGTAAAAAAGTGCTTGTGTGATATGGGCTAAAGATGCAAATCCTGGTCCAATATAATTCCTAGAACAGCAAAATAAACCTCTGAATTGTAAATACTGTACAGTACAGGTATTAGGTAAATAATTAACCCCTTCTGTACCGAGTTGTCCTTGTTAGTATTATCTGGATATTATTTGACGATTTTACACAGCTTAGGGAGGACGTGTAGCAATTAAAAGGCTTCAAACTATCTCGATTATCCATTTTGATTACCACTGTGTCCTCCTAAGCTGCCTGATGAGTGTTTTGCTATTTTTTACTATGTGCATGACATGGTAATTTCTAAATGTATAGAGCAGTATTTTTATTTAGTGCATCCTCACTACTTACCTAACTCTCATCTATGGCTCCAAGAAGTTGCTAGTGCACGGCAACGGCCACACCCTGGTAAACCGTGTTGGCTCACGGGCTAAACTAGGTGAGGGTAACACGCAGAGGGTCTCTGTGTGTGAGGGAGTATGCCATGCTCCAGATGCAAAGTGCATGAAGTCAACAAACCAGACCTGATTGATCCAAGAAGCCATTTTTCTAAAGGAGTGATTGTCGGCACTACCATGGCACACTGGTGACAATTACTGCTGTGAAACTCAGCATGGGGTTCAATGTCAGCTAAGGAGGAGTGCATCTCATACTTAGTGTCCCAAATGTTGCTTAACCTACCCCACGGACCTGTTAAGCAACCGCACCTGAATTGACAGGAGGTGCCAGCGCGGGAGAGCCGAGCCAAGGATAATGGGGTTTCAAAGTTATCTGGATGGTGTACAGATCGCACGGGACTTAAATGACATTGGATGAACGATCGGGCTAGGTGTTGGGCAGACATGCATGAACCTAGTTGTATCCCATACAGGAAAGTGCCCTTGATACAGGGTGGTAAAAGGATAAACCCTCGGCCCTGGTCATCAGAATGGCTTCAAACACCAAATGTGAGACTGCATCATGGCAGACCAACTGGACCAAGTGTTGCCTCTGTCAAACAGAGAAGAGCGAATGCCTAACATCTCCACTTGCAAATCCTGCCAGAAGGGTAGAGGATGGATACAGCCTCTTAGGGAGGAATATTCCTCTATTTCATGCAGTGAATGCGCTACCGATCAAGATGGACCCACGAAGGCTTGATGACGGCAGTGAGATAGAGGCAACCTTGAGGAAAAATCAAGCACAGTACCATGCTAGTTGCAGGCTTCTGTTCAGCAACACTAAGTTACAAAGGGCAGAAAAGAGATCGTCTCCTGCAACAGATGAGAACAGCAGCAGCGGCAGCAGCAAAATACCACGGAGAATGTCAGACCCCAAACGGATAGAATGTTTCATATGTGAGGAGGAGGGAGATCTGGATGACTTTAAACAAGCTATGACCATGAAACTGAACAAGAGAGTCAACAAGTGTGCAAAGACTCTCAATGATGGAAAGCTGCTTGCCAAACTGAGTGCTGGAGCAGGAACTGAAGTACCACAGTGCATGCTTGGCTGGTCTCTACAACCGAGAACGAGCTCACCTGCGTGCTGAAGAGCTTAGGGAAGCAGAAAACTCTGAGGTAGGAAAGAGGGAAGCATATCCAATTGCCTTCTCTGAACTGGTAACATACATCATTGAGAAAAAATCGGCAAGTGAGAGTTCAGCTCCATCAGTCTTCCGACTTGCCGACTTATGTATGCTCTACAGGCAGAGGCTGGAGCAGCTTGGCATCGACAGTCCTGATGTTCATGCTACCCGACTGAAGGACCAGCTGCTTCAACACATCCCTGATCTACAAGCTGAACATCATGGACGTGATGTCCTACTGGCCTTTAAGAAGGATGTAGGGTCAATTCTTGCACAAGCAAGCAAATATGGAGAAGCCGTTCATCTTGCAAAGGCTGCTGGGATGATAAGACGTGAAATGCTTCAACACAAATCACAGTGGAATGGCACATTCCATGATGGGTGCCTAGAAGATGCTGTACCGTCATCACTGCTTCAGTTTGTTTGCATGATTGAGCATGGAGCGGACTTCAAGTCACATCTCCAACATGGAGCCTCAAAGTCTGACCTTGCTATGGCTCAGCTCTTACAGTACAACTGTTTTGCCAAATACAAGGCCGGATCTCACGTCCACAGACATTCCAAGGACCGGGAGACACCATTTGTTGTGTACATGGGCATATCTGTGTTTGCCAAAACAAGGAAGAGGCAGCTCATAGACATGCTCCATGACAATGGACTCAGCATCACCTATGATAGAGTCTTAGAAATCTCAGCCCAGCTTGGAGAAGCTGTTGTACGTGGATGATGGAGTTGTCTGTCCATCAGTGTTGAGGAAGCAGGTATTCACAACGTCCGCGGTGGACAACATCGACCACAACCCAACAGCGACTACAGCTCAAACTTCCTTCCATGGTACCAGTATGTCTCTGTTCCAACACCCAAGCCCTGAACATCCTGGTGAGGAATGAGAGCCAGTGAAGCTCAGTGGAGATAACAGGGTGAAGAAAGTTCCTGAGCTTCCTGAAGCATTCACCAATGTTAAACCAGCGTACCTTACTAAGAAGCCCAAACCTCCAGCTGTGCCAAGTCAATTATACCAAGCATAAAGTGTTAATTTTCTACCATTTACAGTATCTAGGGTTTGATCCCCCACGAGGACCACATTGATTTAATTTCATTGATTTATTTGACTAAATATGTATTTGGTTGGTGGGTTAGAGAAGTTAAAAAATAAAAATAAAAAAATAAAACAAATAAAATGCTAGTGAAAGTAAAAAAAATAGATTCAGCATGCAAGAAAACATAGAAATCGACACCAAGATCATTGTTGAGCCTATTGGGGATACTTTAAAGCCTTTGTTACCATTAGGGGTATTTAGAAACTTTTAGTTTAGTTACTTCAACCTCTGCAGTTGTCTTTGAGTTAGCTGTGGGCAGAAAACTAATTTTGGAGAGGTAATTATAAGAGTGAGAGAACTCTATTTCTTATTGCTAATCTGGCAACCTCTGTGTTATATGTGCATGAAAGGGTTAATATAATGTAGATTTTTGTTTACAATGTGTTTGTATTTGTCATAATTTACTGTATGCACATGATCCCTCACAGTAGCCTACCTTTTGAATGTAATCATTAGGGTTGCCCAAATGTGTTACAACTGCTCGTCAAAAATTAAATAGTTATAATAATAATAATAATAATAAATAAATAAATAAAATACAAATAATAATAGGAACTACTTACCCCTCCGTTTTACACAAGACTAATAGTGTAGTGGATATATATATATATATATATATATATATATATATATATATATATATATATATATATGTAGTAAAACTCGTTAGGAAAATTGAAACAATGGAACACCAAGCTTTCGTCTATTCTCTCTAGGCATCTTCAGGGTAATACAAGAAAACGGGGAGAGTGAGGCTTAAATAAGTTACGATAACAGTTTGAAAGGGATCTGCAAGTTCATTGATGTGTATCAAATTGTATATATGATTAGATTGTATTGTTAGGCATATATCAATGTATATGCGTATTTGTATAAGTATATATAATTTGTAAGACATTTATTTTGTATATAAAATAAGTATGTTCCTTAAAATATGGCAACAGGCAGTAGGATGGCAACACTTTTTGTATTTATATGCTAGTTAGCAACTCGCAGATGATTTAGGACGGGTATTTAAGCCTCACTCTCCCCCTGTTTTCTTGTATTACCCTGAAGATGTCTTGAGAGAATAGACGAAAGCTTGGTGTTCCATTGTTTCAATTTTCCTAGCGAGTTTTACTACACAATTTGATCACACGTATTTGTGATTTTACCTCCATATATATATATATATATATATTGATTGACAGAGTTCCAGAGTTCACTTCTTGAGTAGAAGTATGACTGAGAAATGTTGCTAATCTTGGGTTGGAGAGTTGGACAGAATAGGAGTGGGACCGTGTTGAAAGGCGGGTGCGTAGCACTCGCGCCAAGGGAAGGGGAATGTACTGAGAGAACCCCTGAAGAACACTTGATCGTTGTAATTGCGGTAGAAGAGTGAAAGAAATGCAACATTGGGGCATGTAGGCCTATACATACAATGGTTTAACATAATTTTTCCATTACATGCATTGTAACGGCTCAGACGGGGTTGCCTTTCAGTAGTTGGAGTGTACTGTAGTACAATAAAGTCCCGCCACAGCACTGCCCCACCAAGTCATCACTGTGGCTGATGTTGGTATAGTGCTAACCATGCCTCAGCAAGACTCAACAGAGTCTCCCTGCAGCACTTGCACCTGCAGTATCTGCAACCACACCAGCCTTGAGCCCTTGACAGTGTTACAAAAAAACCCAGCACCATAACAAGACTCTACTGTATATTAGGCAATTTGAATTATAGAACAATAAAATCCTGCCCCAACACTGCTCCAATGTGCAACACTGTTGTAGGGAACTAGCAAGAGGAAGTGGTCGAGTTGATGAGGCAAAATGGTTTTTGACTCGATCTACTCTTTCGAGAAGTGCCACACATGCAAACGCCCCTATACAGATCATTTATCGAAGAAGAGTAACTTAGAAAATATATAGTGGTGTTTATAGGCTATGTTCAAGCTAACGTATCGAGCTATGTCTATGCCTAGCCTTCACTAATTTTGATGATCAACATTTTGCCGGAAATAGGCTATTATCGTAAACTGGACTAGAGATAGATTAACTTTAAAAAGTTTAGGCTTACCTCATAACACATAAGCTGGCAGATATTATTCAGCTTAGGAAGAACCTCTAGCAATAATAAGGCTTCAAACTATCTCGAACCAATCATTTTAACTACCGCAGATCCTTCCTAAGCTGCATAATATCGTCTAAATATAGCTAGAATAAAATATAACACACGGTGTTGGTACTCAAAGGGTTAAGTACGTGATTGACTATGATATGACAGTCACATGCAGTTAGTCACAAACGATCAGTCTGTCACACACTGTCAGTCAATCTTGCACATTAAATCACACACAGTCATATAGTCACATAATTAGTCAGTCACACTATCAGTCAGTTCCATGGACTAGTTAGCCTATTCATCTGTTTTGTATATATCCCTAAAAAGTTACCGTTTCTTCTAAAGCTAAACCCTGTACCAAGTAGGCTAAGTAGACCAAAATTCTTGAATATTACCCTCTATAACTCACAAACGACTATAGTCCGTTCATTCTAGGTTGGGCATAAATCGTAACCTCTAACCTCTGTAACTCAAAAAGGGCTAGAGCAAATGAGCTGTCAATGTCCACACCTATTTCCTAGCCAAATCTTCCCATTTGGTAGAAATATTAGCTCGATTATTCTAGTTCTTTTTGAGTTATGAGAGGTTATAGGTTACGATTTCTGCCCAACCTAGAATGAAAGGACTAGGCTATAAAGTAATCGAGACAAGATAGCCTATCTACCATTTGAAAAGGGTTAGCCAGAGTAGGCTATAGGTGTGGAAATGTACTGCCCATTTACTCTATCCCTTTTTGAGTTACCTATTTGGAACATGGTATAGTAAAAACTAAAAGCTGTACACTTTAGACATTCAAATTTCCCGCCAAAATTCGTAAACAAACCACGCTGCAACATCGGACAGTCCTAGAAAGCGTACCCCGCTACCATATCTCCAGTTGTATAGATAATTATTGAATTTCCAAGTTATTTTCCACTTAACGTTAACTCAAAGGGCTAGGCAGACATGGGGTGATGGTAATATAACCTCTCAAACGAACTGAAGAGCCGATTCACAGACAGTATCAGTAGATAAATTTAGCAGAGCTGCGCAGAAGTAAACAAACAGTTTGGTTCAGTGCGTTCAATACAATTATCAAGAATCCTCAAGAATCTTCGGAGTAATTGTGTAAGTTAGTGGTATATATAGGCCTAGTGTAATGTGTATGTGACAAACTCTCAAATCCTACAGGCCCTTGTTAAGCTTATAAAATACACAACTTTATAGCCTAGCCTACATTCCCTACAACAACTTGGAAATCAGGAATGCGCAGGCGATTCCCCTCTTTTGAATCCGTATTGAAGGTAAAGGAGTCAATGCAGTACTTTATTCATGTTGTGGGCTGCTCTTGGGCGGCATAATGTGCAGGGGTTAATGCTTAGGGACAGGATTAAGCTAGGAGTAGGCCTATATTCCTATAATGACCGGCCGTAGTAGCCTAGACACCTGCCTGTAGGCCTATACGCATTGTGGATGATTATCGCGGAATCTGAATGTGCATGTGGTAGTAAGATTACGTTGGCGATTGTGGAGTCGGTACAGTAGGTTGCAGAAGTTCTGTCGCCTCACTATAGCCTAGGCCTAGGCTAGTCAAATTTTTTCCAGCTGATGGTAGCCTAATTTGAATCCTTTAACATCTGATTTATCGATTCTTACTGGAAAAATATGATACTGCTATGTTTGTACGTCATATTATTGCCTAATTTTCATAATTAACAACAAATTTAACTACAAAATCATGGTAGCCTAATAGCAGGGTGGAGAGATAGCAATTTAGTATCAGCTGGAAAAAAAACAGAGTAGCCTATAGGCCTATAGTCACTGTAACCTGCGATATTCATAGCCTAGACTCGAAAATGTTAGTGGCACAAAATGTGCATATTTCTATCAACAAATGTGTGATTGTGAGGGCGTAGGGTGAGGCGCAGATTGCAGTAGTTTGACACTATTTGTTGGTTAGGAATGTATTGTTTCTGCATACCTTCAAACTTTAGGCTACCGTGTATTCACTTGCTTGTTGGTCAAGGAGAATCTACGCAATGCGAGTTAAGCTCATTATTATCACGCCTCCTTAACTGGGAATGTATTGGGTGAAATGCATGTTAAGTGTTTATGTATCGTTGGAATGGCTGTGGATGTGTGTGTAGTCTGTATTTTAGCCAATTGGCGACATCTGGAAACGAAGGCTTAGGGTTAATCTGTACGGTACCATTCTCACTACGGTACCAGTCTCACCCGAAGGCTTAGGTTGACCAGTACGATACCCATCTCACCTTGTAACCGATCACCAACCCTAGATGGGACGTCACAATTTCGTCCACTTATATCAGGTTCCTATTTATACTGCTAGGTGAACAGAGGCTACACCGTTAGGAGACTTGCCCAAATGTCTCTTCCCTGCCCGGGCCTTGAACCCGGGACCTTCTGGTTGTGAGCCAGACGCACTATCAGTTACGCCACGGGGAGGTGTGTGTGTGTGTGTGTTGGGGGGAGAGGATTCAGGGTGGCAACATTGAATAATGTTTTAAGACGGAGTTGAAAGTGACAATACTTGTCTCGGGCGGCATAATGTGCGGGGGTTGGGCATGGGGGGGTTAATGATTAGGCTAGCTAGACCATTAAGCCGTTATCATACGAGACATTCGATGATCAACAGTTTTCTGGCAACATTTATGGGATATTTTGCACTGGTATCGGAAACTAGACTGATGGTAGATGAATTTAGGTGACCGAAATATTGTAAATGTTGACCTCCTAAGCTGCCAGACTAATGTTGAGGGAAATAGTGCTCGTGTGATACCGGCTTTAGGGATAGGATCAAGATTACTAGATTAGGGTACTGGTGATCCTATCATATCTCGTAGGGCAAGATTAGGGTACTGGTGATCATATCATATCTCGTAAGGCAAAATCTGCAGTTATATGACTTGCGAGTTTCAGGCTATAAGCATAAGGAAGTTGGAGTCGTAAGGGTGCTGGACAACTCGTAATCTGGCGGAACGAGTAAACTCGTACTAACTTGCCTAATTAACTCGTACCAATAACCTTGAAAACGCCCCTTCTATTGTCTGTATTATATCATTTATTATAGCCTAGGCCTTAATAGTAGGCCTACTATACTCTAGTTTTTTCCAGCTGATGGTAAAATTGAATCCCTTAGGAGCTGATTTCTCGATAATTACCGTAATGGAAATATATGAAACTACCAGTACTATGGCTGTGTGTCGTATTAATGCCAAGTTTTCATAATTAACATAATATTTCGCAACCAAATCTACCTTATAGCTGAGTAAGAAAGATAGAAGCTTGATAATTTACCCTCAGCTCGAAAAAATAGGCTAGCCTATATATATTCTTTTAGTTATAGCTTTGATATGATTTTGTTTGATTACCGTCTTGTTTATAATACGATACTCTATCTCAAGTTGCCATTTCCCGACCCATAGCACTATAGTAGGGTAGGTAGGGGGAGGGGGAGGGTTGAGAGAGAACCCAGCTCTGGCCCGCCGGTCCGCCCAAAATCACGCCCTCAAATATTGCCGCTACGACATTCTAACCCGTCGCAATCGATTTACCGCGACATTATATCCTTCTTTTGGTAAAGGTTTTTTGTACGGATTTTAATATCAGCCTCCAAATCCGTCTGGTTTAGCCGCAAATAGCATTCTTCCATGCAAATGTTGACATGGCCGTAACCTTTGCAGTTTTTGAGCTAGGGGGTTGAAATTTGGACACGTGATATATAATTTAATATTGAGAAATTGGTTTTTAACTTTTTTTGAAATTTTGATTTTTAATGAAGTTATTGAACAATAAGCACTCATTCTTTAATTAATTGCCTGTAGATCGATACATTTCGTACGGTATATATGTAATTTTGTGTTGTATCAAGCAATATACAGTACGTATGTTAAATAATATATATTTATTAATTTCACTTCCAACACCTCCCAACGAAATTAATGAAAGCATGTGATTCACCGGGATTCGAACTTGGGTTACCACACACATATTTTAAACACTCTAACCATTACACCATCAAGATATTGCATATTATTAATATATAATATATTTGTAGCGGGTATGTATTATATAAACGCAATACATGTTTGTTACACAGCATAGTGAGTCAGTCATACCTTATGTTACATGCTTAGTTATATACAGTCAGTTACACCCAGTCAATCAGTCAGTTAGTCAGTCACACTCTTATGTTACATAGCCTAGTTATAAACATAGTCACTAATACCCAGTCAAGTCAGTCAGTTAGTTAGTCACACAGCTTATTTATTAACAGTTAAACACCCAGTCACACTCAGTCAGTCAGTCAGTCAGTCACACTCTTATGCTACACACTTAGTTATAAACACACAGTTAGTTATACCCAGTCAATAAATCAGTTAGTTAGCCAGTTAGTCACACAGCTTATTTATTAACAGTTAAACACCCAGTCACACTCAGTCAGTCAGTCAGTCAGTCACACTCTTATGCTACACACTTAGTTATAAACACACAGTTAGTTATACCCAGTCAATCAGGTAGTCAGCCAGTTAGTCACAAGCTTATTTATTAACAGTTAAACACCCAGTCACATTTAGTCAGTCAGTCACACTCTTATGCTACACTAGTTATAAACACAGGTCAGTTAGTTAGTTTCACACAGTTTATTATTAACAGTTAAACACCCAGTCACACTCAGTCAGTCAGTCAAGTTAAACACCCAGTCACACTCAGTCAGTCAGTCACACTCTTATGCTACACACTTAGTTATAATCACAGTTAGTTATACCCAGTCAATCAAGTCAGCCAGTTAGTCACAGTTTATTTTGAAACAGTTAAACACCCAGTCACATTTAGTCAGTCAGTCACACTCTTATGCTACACACGTAGTTATAAACACACAGTTAGTTATACCCAGTCAAGTCAGTTAGTTAGTTAGCCAGTTAGTCCACAGTTTTTATTAACAGTTAAACACCCAGTCACACTCAGTCACACTCTTATGCTACATACTTAGTTATAAACACACAGTTAGTTATACCCAGTCAGTCAGTTTATTTATTAACAGTTAAACACCCAGTCACACTCAGTCAGTCAGTCACACTCTTATGTTACATACTTAGTTATAACACACAGTTAGTTATACCCAGTCAAGTCAGTTAGTAGCCAGTTAGTCACACAGTTTATTTATTAACAGTTAAACACCCAGTCACACTCAGTCAGTCAGTCACGCTCTTATGTTACATACTTAGTTATATACATACAGTTAGTTATACCCAGTCAATCAGGTAGTCAGCCAGTTAGTCACACAGTTTATTTATTAACAGTTAAACACCCAGTCACACTCAGTCAGTCAGTCACACTCTTATGCTACATACTTAGTTACAAACACACAGTTAGTTATACCCAGTCAGTTAGTCAGCCAGTCAGTCACAAGTTTATTTATTAACAGTTAAACACCCAGTCTCACTCAGTCAGTCAGCCCTCTCACACAGCACTCCCAGACAAAGTAGAAGGGAGGGCCTCTCGTATCATTAACTCCTGTCTACTCATAAACTCTGCAATCTCTCTCTTTTCGCCGCAATGTTGCATCTCTCTCGCTATTCTATCGCTACTACAATAAGCAGTGTTCCTCAGAGCTCTCCCAGTGTATACCACCTCCTCTTCATAGGGTACGTGGAACCCGTCTTGCAACACAATCCCACCCCTACTATGTGCAACTATCCAACACTCTTATGCTACACACTTAGTTATAAACACACAATTAGTTATACCCAGTCAATCAGGTAGTCATCCAGTTAGTCACAAGCTTATTTATTAACAGTTAAACACCCAGTCACACTCAGTCAGTCAGTCACACTCTTTAGTTATAAACACACAGTTAGTTATACCCAGTCAGTCAGTTAGTTAGTCAGCCAGTTAGTCACAAGCATATTTATTAACTGTTTAACACCCAGTCACACTCAGTCAGTCAGTCACACTCTTATGTTAATACTTAGTTATAAACATACAGTTAGTTATACCCAGTCAAGTCAGTCAGTCAGTTAGTTAGCCAGTTAGTCACACAGCATATTTAGTAACAGTTAAACACCCAGTCAGTCCTCTCACGCAGCACTCCTAGACAAAGTAGAAGGGAGGGCCTCTCGTATCATTAACTCCTGTCTACTCATCAACTCTGCAATCACTCTCTTTTCGCCGCAATGTTGCATCTCTCTCGCTATTCTATCGCTACTACAATAATCAGTGTTCCTCAGAGCTCTCCCAGTGTATACCACCTCCTCTTCATAGGGTACGTGGAACCCGTCTTGCAACACAATCCCACCCCTACTATGTGCAACTATCCAACCCAAGAGTGAAACGTTACTCTCAGTCTTTCTTCTTTTCAACAGCTGAGCTCTGGAACTCTCTCCCAGAATCAGTCTTTCCCTCTTCCTATGACTTAAGTTGCTTCAAACTCTGTGTGTCCAGGCATTTTGGCTCGAACGTCCCTTGATTTTGGCCCTGTCACTCTTTCAACTCTGGGGGAGGCACTCGCTACAGGCAGTTCTGCCTTAGACGATTTTTATTAGCTTAAGAAGGACCTCTAGCAATAATATAAGACTTCAAACTATATCAACCAACCCTATTAACTACCACAGATCCTTCCTAAGCTGCGTAATATTATTTTCATTATATTCTGGCTACTATTAGACGATTGTATTAAGCTTAGGAAGGACCTCTAGCAATAATATAAGACTTCAAACTATTTCAACCAACCCTATTAACTACCACAGATCCTTCTAGGTGGGGCAGAAATCGTAACCTCTAACCTCTCATAACTCAAAAAGGACTAGAGTAATCGAGCTAATATTTCTATCACATAGGAAGACTTGGCCAGGGAATAGGTGTGGAAATTGACTGCTCATTTACTCTAGCCCTTTTTGAGTTACAGAGGTTAGAGGTTACGATTTCTGCCCAACCTGGAATGAACGGACTATAGAATATATACAATATAATAGGTCTAGGTCAGGTCAAGTGAAGGTATTGAGGGGTAAGCCTTTACAACCGCACCTCGTATCTACATTCTACTTTTCCTAGTTTTCTGAAGAGCGTAGAGAGGGGAGAATATTAATATATAAATAAATAGATATATAAATAAATACATAAATAAATATATATAACTACAGTAAATATATAAATAATACAGCTGATAAACAGAAATAAAACATATATAAATAAATATAGGCCAAAGCCCAAGCACAAGTAGGGGTACTAGGGTAGGTAGGGGGAGGGGGAGGGTTGAGAGAGAACCCAGCTCTGGCCCGCCCGTCCGCCCAAAATCACGCCCTCAAATATTGACGCTACGACATTCTAACCCGTCGCAATCGATTTACCGCGACATTTTATCCTTCTTTAGGTAAAGGTTTTTTGTACGGATTTTAATATCAGCCTCCAAATCCGTCTGGTTTAGCCGCAAATAGCATTTTTCCATGCAAATTTTGACATGGCCGTAACTTTTGCAGTTTTTGAGCTAGGGGGTTGAAATTTGGACACGTGATATATCATTTAATATTGAGAAATTGGTTTTTAACTTTTTTGAAATTTTGATTTTTAATGAAGTTATTGAACAATAAGCACTCATTCTTTAATTAATTGCCTGTAGATCGATAAATTTCGTACGGTATATATGTTATTTATTTTTTGTATCAAGCAATATACAGTACGTATGTTAAATAATATATATTTATTAATTTCACTTCCAACACCTCCCAACGAAATTAATGAAAGCATGTGATTCACCGGGATTCGAACTTGGGTTACCACACACAGATTTTAAACACTCAACCATTACACCATCAAGATATTGCATATTATTAATATATAATATATTTGTAGCGGGTATGTATTATATAAACGCAATACATGTTTGTTACACAGCATAGTGAGTCAGTCATTCCTTATGTTACATGCTTGGGTTTTTTTTTCTAAATGATTTACAAGTTTGTCTCTTATGAGTGTTCCAACCATTTTACATACAACTGAGGTTAAGCTAATTGGATGATAGTTACTAAGTAAGGATTTGCTGTTTTTTTTTTATATACAGTCAGTTACACCCAGTCAATCAGTCAGTTAGTCAGTCACACTCTTATGTTACATAGCCTAGTTATAAACATAGTCACTAATACCCAGTCAAGTCAGTCAGTTAGTTAGTCACACAGCTTATTTATTAACAGTCAAACACCCAGTCACACTCAGTCAGTCAGTCAGTCAGTCACACTCTAATGCTACACACTTAGTTATAAACACACAGTTAGTTATACCCAGTCAATAAATCAGTTAGTTAGCCAGTTAGTCACACAGCTTATTTATTAACAGTTAAACACCCAGTCACACTCAGTCAGTCAGTCAGTCAGTCACACTCTTATGCTACACACTTAGTTATAAACACACAGTTAGTTATACCCAGTCAATCAGGTAGTCAGCCAGTTAGTCACAAGCTTATTTATTAACAGTTAAACACCCAGTCACATTTAGTCAGTCAGTCACACTCTTATGCTACACACGTAGTTATAAACACACAGTTAGTTATATCCAGTCAAGTCAGTTAGTTAGTTAGCCAGTTAGTCACACAGTTTATTTATTAACAGTTAAACACCCAGTCACACTCAGTCAGTCAGTCACTCTTATGCTACATACTTAGTTATAAACACACAGTTAGTTATACCCAGTCAGTCAGTCAGTCACACTCTTATGTTACATACTTAGTTATATACAACAGTTAGTTATACCCAGTCAATCAGGTAGTCAGCCAGTTAGTCACAGTTTATTTATTAACAGTTAAACACCCAGTCACACTCAGTCAGTCAGTCACACTCTTATGCTACATACTTAGTTATAAACACACAGTTAGTTATACCCAGTCAAGTCAGTCAGTTAGTTAGCCAGTTAGTCACACAGTTTATTTATGAACAGTTAAACACGCAGTCACACTCAGTCAGTCAGTCACGCTCTTATGTTACATACTTAGTTACAAACACACAGTTAGTTATACCCAGTCAAGTCAGTTAGTTAGTTAGCCAGTTAGTCACACAGTTTATTTATTAACAGTTAAACACCCAGTCACACTCAGTCACACTCTTATGCTACATACTTAGTTATAAACACACAGTTAGTTATACCCAGTCAAGTCAGTCAGTTAGTCACACAGTTTATTTATTAACAGTTAAACACCCAGTCACACTCAGTCAGTCAGTCACGCTCTTCTGTTACATACTTAGTTATATACATACAGTTAGTTATACCCAGTCAATCAGGTAGTCAGCCAGTTAGTCACACAGTTTATTTATTAACAGTTAAACACCCAGTCACACTCAGTCAGTCAGTCACGCTCTTATGTTACATACTTAGTTATATACATACAGTTAGTTATACCCAGTCAATCAGGTAGTCAGCCAGTTAGTCACACAGTTTATTTATTAACAGTTAAACACCCAGTCACACTCAGTCAGTCAGTCACACTCTTATGCTACATACTTAGTTACAAACACACAGTTAGTTATACCCAGTCAGTTAGTCAGCCAGTCAGTCACAAGTTTATTTATTAACAGTTAAACACCCAGTCTCACTCAGTCAGTCAGTCCTCTCACACAGCACTCCCAGACAAAGTAGAAGGGAGGGCCTCTCGTATCATTAACTCCTGTCTACTCATAAACTCTGCAATCTCTCTTTTCGCCGCAATATTGCATCTCTCTCGCTATTCTATCGCTACTACAATAAGCAGTGTTCCTCAGAGCTCTCCCAGTGTATACCACCTCCTCTTCATAGGGTACGTGGAACCCGTCTTGCAACACAATCCCACCCCTACTATGTGCAACTATCCAACACTCTTATGCTACACACTTAGTTATAAACACACAGTTAGTTATACCCAGTCAATCAGGTAGTCATCCAGTTAGTCACAAGCTTATTTATTAACAGTTAAACACCCAGTCACACTCAGTCAGTCAGTCACACTCTTTAGTTATAAACACACAGTTAGTTATACCCAGTCAGTCAGTTAGTTAGTCAGCCAGTTAGTCACAAACATATTTATTAACTGTTTAACACCCAGTCACACTCAGTCAGTCAGTCACACTCTTATGTTAATACTTAGTTATAAACATACAGTTAGTTATACCCAGTCAAGTCAGTCAGTTAGTTAGCCAGTTAGTCACACAGCATATTTAGTAACAGTTAAACACCCAGTCAGTCCTCTCACGCAGCACTCCTAGACAAAGTAGAAGGGAGGGCTCTCGTATCATTAACTCCTGTCTACTCATCAACTCTGCAATCACTCTCTTCGCCGCAATGTTGCATCTCTCTCGCTATTCTATCGCTACTACAATAATCAGTGTTCCTCAGAGCTCTCCCAGTGTATACCACCTCCTCTTCATAGGGTACGTGGAACCCGTCTTGCAACACAATCCCACCCCTACTATGTGCAACTATCCAACCCAAGAGTGAAACGTTACTCTCAGTCTTTCTTCTTTTCAACAGCTGAGCTCTGGAACTCTCTCCCAGAATCAGTCTTTCCCTCTTCCTATGACTTAAGTTGCTTCAAACTCTGTGTGTCCAGGCATTTTGGCTCGAACGTCCCTTGATTTTGGCCCTGTCACTCTATCAACTCTGGGGGAGGCACTCGCTACAGGCAGTTCTGCCTTAGACGATTTTTATTAGCTTAGGAAGGACCTCTAGCAATAATATAAGACTTCAAACTATATCAACCAACCCTATTAACTACCACAGATCCTTCCTAAGCTGCGTAATATTATTTTCATTATATTCTGGCTACTATTAGACGAGTGTATTAAGCTTAGGAAGGACCTCTAGCAATAATATAAGGCTTCAAACTATTTCAACCAACCCTATTAACTACCACAGATCCTTCTAGGTTGGGCAGAAATCGTAACCTCTAACCTCTCATAACTCAAAAAGGACTAGAGTAATCGAGCTAATATTTCTATCACATAGGAAGACTTGGCCAGGGAATAGGTGTGAAAATTGACTGCTCATTTACTCTAGCCCTTTTTGAGTTACAGAGGTTAGAGGTTACGATTTCTGCCCAACCTGGAATGAACGGACTATAGAATATATACAATATAATAGGTCTAGGTCAGGTCAAGTGAAGGTATTGAGGGGTAAGCCTTTACAACCGCACCTCGTATCTACATTCTACTTTTCCTAGTTTTCTGAAGAGCGTAGAGAGGGGAGAATATTAATATATAAATAAATAGATATATAAATAAATAAATAAATAAATAAATATATACCGGTAACTACAGTAAATATATAAATAATACAGCTGATAAACAGAAATAAAACATATATAAATAAATATAGGCCAAAGCCCAAGCGCGAGTGAGGGTAGGTAGGGGGAGGGGGAGGGTTCAGAGAGAACCCAGCTCTGGCCCGCCCGTCCGCCCAAAATCACGCCCTCAAATATTGCCACTACGACATTCTAACCCGTCGCAATCGATTTACCGCGACATTATATCCTTCTTTTGGTAAAGGTTTTTTGTACGGATTTTAATATCAGCCTCCAAATCCGTCTGGTTTAGCCGCAAATAGCATTCTTCCATGCAAATTTTGACATGGCCGTAACCTTTGCAGTTTTTGAGCTAGGGGGTGAAATTTGGACACGTGATATATAATTTAATATTGAGAAATTGGTTTTTAACTTTTTTTGAAATTTTGATTTTTAATGAAGTTATTGAACAATAAGCACTCATTCTTTAATTCATTGCCTGTAGATCGATAAATTTCGTACGGTATATATGTAATTTTTTTTGTATCAAGCAATATACAGTACGTATGTTAAATAATATATATTTATTAATTTCACTTCCAACACCTCCCAACGAAATTAATGAAAGCATGTGATTCACCGGGATTCGAACTTGGGTTACCACACACATATTTTAAACACTCTCTAACCATTACACCATCAAGATATTGCATATTATTAATATATAATATATTTGTAGCGGGTATGTATTATATAAACGCAATACATGTTTGTTACACAGCATAGTGAGTCAGTCATACCTTATGTTACATGCTTAGTTATATAGTCAGTTACACCCAGTCAGTTAGTCAGTCACACTCTTGTTACATAGCCTAGTTATAAACATAGTCACTAATACCCAGTCAAGTCAGTCAGTTAGTTAGTCACACAGCTTATTTATTAACCTGACAAGCGCGATATAGACCTAGGTGCTAGGGTAGTTATTTGTGCATTTCTAGCCCTGGATTCTGACAGAATTAGTTATATTTACAATATAAAGCATTATTTGTTTTCGGTATGCTTTTATTTTACATATATGATGTATATATGAACCTTCAAGAGTGCTAAAATAAGTGGGAAAAGCATTTGGGTGGTGAAAAACAAAGATATTGGCCACCCGGTCATAATCTCAGGCGAGAGAGAGCCACAGGCAGCCCTCCCCTCTCGCTGTCTGGGAGTCAACTGAGACGAGCGGGGCGGTGTGTGCCGGTGTCTGGGTGTTGCATAACGATCTTTTATGCAACCCACTTGTGCTACATTATCGCGGGAGAGAAAAATAACCGATAAATGATTATAATAATAGGAAAAATAGGTGATAATTGAGGAGGGGGGGGGAAGGGTGGAATAAGGTGGGGAAGGAGGGGAGGGGGAGGGGTGAGAAACACATGGATGAGTACTAGAGGGGAATTATCTCACCTAGAGACAAAATCCTTTGTTTTGATAGGCCCTTTTTTTTTTTGGAAGGCTTTTTTTATGGTCATGCTTCCGTGAGGCCTATCGCGTTCCCTATAGGAAGCCTTCCGTGAGGCCTATCGCGCTTGCCGGGTTAACAGTTTAACACCCAGTCACACTCAGTCAGTCAGTCAGTCAGTCACACTCTTATGCTACATACTTAGTTATAAACACACAGTTAGTTATACCCAGTCAATAAATCAGTTAGTTAGCCAGTTAGTCACACAGCTTATTTATTAACAGTTAAACACCCAGTCACACTCAGTCAGTCAGTCAGTCAGTCACACTCTTATGCTACACACTTAGTTATAAACATACAGTTAGTTATAGCCAGTCAATCAGGTAGTCAGCCAGTTAGTCACAAGCTTATTTATTAACAGTTAAACACCCAGTCACATTTAGTCAGTCAGTCACACTCTTATGATACACACGTAGTTATAAACACACAGTTAGTTATACCCATTCAGTCAGTCAGTTAGTCACAAACATATTTATTAACAGTTAAACACCCAGTCACACTTAGTCAGTCAGTCACACTCTTATGCTACACACTTAGTTATAAACATACAGTTAGTTATACCCAGTCAAGTCAGTTAGTTAGTTAGCCAGTTAGTCACAGTTTATTTATTAACAGTTAAACACCCAGTCACACTCAGTCAGTCAGTCACACTCTTATGCTACATACTTAGTTATAAACACACAGTTAGTTATACCCAGTCAAGTCAGTCAGTTAGTTAGCCAGTTAGTCACTCAGTTTATTTATTAACAGTTAAACACCCAGTCACACTCAGTCAGTCAGTCACGCTCTTATGTTACATACTTAGTTATATACATACAGTTAGTTATACCCAGTCAATCAGGTAGTCAGCCAGTTAGTCACCCAGTTTATTTATTAACAGTTAAACACCCAGTCACACTCAGTCAGTCAGTCACACTCTTATGCTACATACTTAGTTACAAACACACAGTTAGTTATACCCAGTCAAATCAGTCAGCCAGTCAGTCACAAGTTTATTTATTAACAGTTAAACACCCAGTCTCACTCAGTCAGTCAGTCCTCTCACACAGTACTCCCAGACAAAGTAGAAGGGAGGGCCTCTCGTATCATTAACTCCTGTCTACTCATAAACTCTGCAATCTCTCTTTTCGCCGCAATGTTGCATCTCTCTCGCTATTCTATCGCTACTACAATAAGCAGTGTTCCTCAGAGCTCTCCCAGTGTATACCACCTCCTCTTCATAGGGTACGTGGAACCCGTCTTGCAACACAATCCCACCCCTACTATGTGCAACTATCCAACACTCTTATGCTACACACTTAGTTATAAACACACAGTTAGTTATACCCAGTCAATCAGGTAGTCATCCAGTTTGCCACAAGCTTATTTATTAACAGTTAAACACCCAGTCACACTCAGTCAGTCAGTCACACTCTTTAGTTATAAACACACAGTTAGTTATACCCAGTCAGTCAGTTAGTTAGTCAGCCAGTTAGTCACAAGCATATTTATTAACAGTTTAACACCCAGTCACACTCAGTCAGTCAGTCACACTCTTATGTTAATACTTAGTTATAAACATACAGTTAGTTATACCCAGTCAAGTCAGTCAGTTAGTTAGCCAGTTAGTCACACAGCATATTTAGTAACAGTTAAACACCCAGTCAGTCCTCTCACGCAGCACTCCTAGACAAAGTAGAAGGGAGGGCCTCTCGTATCATTAACTCCTGTCTACTCATCAACTCTGCAATCACTCTCTTTTCGCCGCAATGTTGCATCTCTCTCGCTATTCTATCGCTACTACAATAATCAGTGTTCCTCAGAGCTCTCCCAGTGTATACCACCTCCTCTTCATAGGGTACGTGGAACCCGTCTTGCAAACACAATCCCACCCCTACTATGTGCAACTATCCAACCCAAGAGTGAAACGTTACTCTCAGTCTTTCTTCTTTTCAACAGCTGAGCTCTGGAACTCTCTCCCAGAATCAGTCTTTCCCTCTTCCTATGACTTAAGTTGCTTCAAACTCTGTGTGTCCAGGCATTTTGGCTCGAACGTCCCTTGATTTTGGCCCTGTCACTCTTTCAACTCTGGGGGAGGCACTCGCTACAGGCAGTTCTGCCTTAGACGATTTTTATTAGCTTAAGAAGGACCTCTAGCAATAATATAAGACTTCAAACTATATCAACCAACCCTATTAACTACCACAGATCCTTCCTAAGCTGCGTAATATTATTTTCATTATATTCTGGCTACTATTAGATGAGTGTATTAAGCTTAGGAAGGACCTCTAGCAATAATATAAGACTTCAAACTATTTCAACCAACCCTATTAACTACCACAGATCCTTCTAGGTGGGGCAGAAATCGTAACCTCTAACCTCTCATAACTCAAAAAGGACTAGAGTAATCGAGCTAATATTTCTACCACATAGGAAGACTTGGCTAGGGAATAGGTGTGGAAATTGACTGCTCATTTACTCTAGCCCTTTTTGAGTTACAGAGGTTAGAGGTTACGATTTCTGCCCAACCTGGAATGAACGGACTATAGAATATATACAATATAATAGGTCTAGGTCAGGTCAAGTGAAGGTATTGAGGGATAAGCCTTTACAACCGCACCTCGTATCTACATTCTACTTTTCCTAGTTTTCTGAAGAGCGTAGAGAGGGGAGAATATTAATATATAAATAAATAGATATATAAATAAATAAATAAATAAATATATACCGGTAACTACAGTAAATATATAAATAATACAGCTGATAAACAGAAATAAAACATATATAAATAAATATAGGCCAAAGCCCAAGCGCGAGTGGGGGTAGTAGGGTAGGTAGGGGGAGGGGGAGGGTTGAGAGAGAACCCAGCTCTGGCCCGCCCGTCCGCCCAAAATCACGCCCTCAAATATTGCCACTACGACATTCTAACCCGTCGCAATCGATTTACCGCGACATTATATCCTTCTTTTGGTAAAGGTTTTTTGTACGGATTTTAATATCAGCCTCCAAATCCGTCTGGTTTAGCCGCAAATCGCATTTTTCCATGCAAATTTTGACATGACCGTAACTTTTGCAGTTTTTGAGCTAGGGGGTTGAAATTTGGACACGTGATATATCAATTAATATTGAGAAATGCATTTTTCACTTTTTTTGAAATTTTGATTTTTAATGAAGTTATTGAACAATAAGCACTCATTCTTTAATTAATTGCCTGTAGATCGATACATTTCGTACGGTTTATATGTTTTTTTTTTGTATCAAGCAATATACAGTACGTATGTTAAATAATATATATTTATTAATTTCACTTCCAACACCTCCCAACGAAATTAATGAAAGCATGTGATCCACCGGGATTCGAACTTGGGTTACCACACACAGATTTTAAACACTAACCATTACACCATCAAGATATTGCATATTATTAATATATAATATATTTGT
The DNA here is from genome assembly GCA_032716605.1 of Paralithodes platypus. Lineage (NCBI taxonomy): Eukaryota > Metazoa > Arthropoda > Malacostraca > Decapoda > Lithodidae > Paralithodes > Paralithodes platypus. The sequence goes on from CM064512.1 coordinate 3,991,230, forward strand.
AGCGGGTATGTATTATATAAACGCAATACATGTTTGTTACACAGCGTAGTGAGTCAGTCATACCTTATGTTACATGCTTAGTTATATACAGTCAGTTACACCCAGTCAATCAGTCAGTTAGTCAGTCACACTCTTATGTTACATACTTACCCTAGTTATAAACATAGTCACTAATACCCAGTCAAGTCAGTCAGTTAGTTAGTCACACAGCTTATTTATTAACAGTTAAACACCCAGTCACACTCAGTCACACTCTTATGCTACACACTTAGTTATAAACACACAGTTAGTTATACCCAGTCAATCAGGTAGTCAGCCAGTTAGTCACAAGCTTATTTATTAACAGTTAAACACCCAGTCATATTCAGTTAGTCAGTCACACTCTTATGCTACACACTCTTTAGTTATAAACACAGTTAGTTATACCCAGTCAATCAGGTAGTCAGCCAGTTAGTCACAAGCTTATTTATTAACAGTTAAACACCCAGTCACACTCAGTCAGTCAGTCACACTCTTATGTTACACACTTATTTATAAACACAGTTAGTTATACCCAGTCAGTCAGTTAGTTAGTCAGCCAGTTAGTCACAAGCTTATTTATTAACAGTTAAACACCCAGTCACATTCAGTCAGTCAGTCACACTCTTATGCTACACACTTAGTTATAAACACACAGTTAGTTATACCCAGTCAATCAGGTAGTCACACAGCTTATTTATTAACAGTTTAACACCCAGTCACACTCAGTTACACTCTTATGCTACACACTTAGTTATAAACACACAGTTTATTATACCCAGTCAGTCAGTCAGGTAGTCAGTCAGTTAGTCACAAGCATATTTATTAACAGTTAAACACCCAGTCACACTCAGTCAGTCAGTCACACTCTTATGCTACACACTTAGTTATAAAAATACAGTTAGTTATACCCAGTCAAGTCAGTTAGTTAGTTAGCCAGTTAGTCACACAGTTTATTTATTAACAGTTAAACACCCAGTCACACTCAGTCAGTCAGTCACAAGCTTATTTATTAACAGTTAAACACCCAGTCACATTCAGTCAGTCAGTCACACTCTTATGCTACACACTTAGTTATAAACACACAGTTAGTTATACCCAGTCAATCAGGTAGTCAGCCAGTTAGTCACACAGCTTATTTATTAACAGTTTAACACCCAGTCACACTCAGTTACACTCTTATGCTACACACTTAGTTATAAACACACAGTTTATTATACCCAGTCAGTCAGTCAGGTAGTCAGCCAGTTAGTCACAAGCATATTTATTAACAGTTAAACACCCAGTCACACTCAGTCAGTCAGTCACACTCTTATGCTACACACTTAGTTATAAAAATACAGTTAGTTATACCCAGTCAAGTCAGTTAGTTAGTTAGCCAGTTAGTCACACAGTTTATTTATTAACAGTTAAACACCCAGTCACTCTTATGCTACATACTTAGTTATAAACACACAGTTAGTTATACCCAGTCAAGTCAGTCAGTTAGTCACACAGTTTATTTATTAACAGTTAAACACTCAGTCAGTCAGTCACGCTCTTATGTTACATTCTTAGTTATATACATACAGTTAGTTATGCCCAGTCAATCAGGTAGTCAGCCCGTTAGTCACAGTTTATTTATTAACAGTTAAACACCCAGTCACACTCTTATGTTACATGCTTAGTTATAAACGTAGTCACTTATACCCAGTCAATCAGCCAGTTAGTCACAAGCTTATTTATTTACAGTTAAACACCCAGTCACACTCAGTCAGTCAGTCACACTCTTATGCTACATACTTAGTTACAAACACACAGTTAGTTATACCCAGTCAAGTCAGTCAGTTAGTCAGCCAGTCAGTCACAAGTTTATTTATTAACAGTTAAACACCCAGTCACACTCAGTCAGTCAGTCCTCTCACACAGCACTCCTAGACAAAGTAGAAGGCAGGGCCGCTCGTATCATTAACTCCTGTCTACTCATAAACTCTGCAATCTCTCTTTTCGCCGCAATGTTGCATCTCTCTCGCTATTCTATCGCTACTACAATAAGCAGTGTTCCTCAGACCTCTCCCAGTGTATACCACCTCCTCTTCATAGGGTACGTGGAACCCGTCTTGCAACACAATCCCACCCCTACTATGTGCAACTATCCAACCCAAGAGTGAAACGTTATTCTCAGTCTTTCTTCTATTGAACAGCTGAACTCTGGAACTCTCCCAGAATCAGTCTTTCCCTCTTCCTATGACTTAAGTTGCTTCAAACTCTGTGTGTTCAGGCATTTTGGCTGGAACGTCCCTTGATTTTGGCCCTGTCACTCTTTCAACTCTGGGGGAGGCACTCGCTACAGGGAGTTCTGCCTTAGACGATTTTATTAGCTTAGGAAGGACCTCTAGCAATAATATAAGACTTCAAACTATATCAACCAACCCTATTAACTACCACAGATCCTTCCTAAGCTGCATAATATCCTTTTCATTACCGTATATTCTGGCTACTATTAGACGATTGTATTAAGCTTAGGAAGGACCTCTAGCAATAATATAAGACTTCAAACTATTTCAACCAACCCTATTAACTACCACAGATCCTTCCTAAGCTAAGCGGCATAATATCGTCTAACTATAGCTAAAGTCCGTTCATTCTAGGTTGGGCAGAAATCGTAACCTCTAACCTCATAACTCAAAAAGGACTAGAGTAATCGAGCTAATATTTCTACCACATAGGAAGACCTGGCTAGGGAATAGGTGTGGAAATTGACTGCTCATTTGTTCTAGCCCTTTTTGAGTTACAGAGGTTAGAGTTTACGATTTCTGCCCAACCTGGAATGAACGGACTATAGAATACGATATAACAGGTCAGGTCAGGTGAAGGTATTGAGGGATAAGCCTTTACAACGGCACCTCGTATCTACATTCTACTTTTCCTAGTTTTCTGAAGCGTGTAGAGAGGGGAGAAGGGGTGTTGGAGAGAGAGGAAGCGGTTGGAGTGGCTTTGTTATGTGTTATTAGTCTGTACGTCGTCGCGGTGTCCCCCGACTTGGTGCAAGCATGTGAAACACGCTAGGACGTACTACAACGCCCACTAAATGTTCGCCTGGGCTGGGATCGAACCCAGGTCAAGCAGACCGTGCTCACCACTCGACCGCCGCGAACACACATCGCTGGTACGCAAAGGTTTAACCGGTACAGTATTTTGTTTATTATTATTATTATTATTATTATTATTATTATTATTATTATTATCTATGTTCTAATACGTACCCTGGTAGGCTAAACCGTGTCAAGAATTATACCGTTTATTCTCGACTGGCAGTAAATTGCACCATATTTCACCACAAATTATCATCACAATAACAGATTTTTTTATGGGAACTTAGCAATTTACCGTCAGTTGAAAAGAAACAGAGTATATTTATGTGTGTGTGTGTGTAATTAATCATACGTATGCATGTTGCGTGTTTAGTTTGTGAATATTCCAAGTTAAGAACAAAATACTATAGTCTGGGTATTAATTTACATTTTCTTCTATGCACCTATTACATTTTCTATCCTTAAAATGGTAGACTATATTACAAATACGTACAAAATTTGCACATATCTCCAAACATTTTGAACGTTTCTCGGTTATATATCGCCTCATTCTGATATATGCGCTTAGATAATATTATGATACATCTAGTGCTCGCTTTAAAAAGGGATTTGTTATAAAATGGTGGAGCTTTTACGGTGATATTGGGGATTCATTAAGAAGTGGGGAACTCATGGTGGTATCTGAAAACTGTACCTATGGCGGGTGGGCGGGGCTTAGTTTCCCGATATAACGGGGTTTGAAGCTAAAAGGGTTATTTAACCTATTTTCAGCACCACCAGTATAATTATGAAGGTATATAGTGCATTTCGTAATAGGTACAAATATCACATGCTTTCAATAGGGGCTGCAATTAATGGAATAGGTATTAGATCAATTGACACCTCAAATTTGGCGGGAGCCCGAACAAAGGTAAACAGTGTTACCAGATCCTGATGGCCGAGGTCTGTCATGGGAATGTTACCAGATCACTTTTGCGCAGTACTCGTCGACAAAAGCGCATCGACCTTTAATCATTAATTTCTCCATTAATATCGAACGTTGAGAGTTCAGCTATTCGCTAAACGATAGAATTTTTGGACGGAATTCTGTAGAGCTCTTCAGAACTTGAGTAGCTATTATGGTTGCTTAGAAAAAAAAAATCCAAGCGGCTCGCTTGGTGTAGTGACTAGCGTCTCGGACTTCCACCCAGAAGGCCCGGGTTCGCGCCCACGCTCGGCGCATTAAAGATTTTTCACAAGCACTGAGTCGTTACCATCCCTCATGAGCAAAGGGATGGGGTAGTAGTACAGGACCCCAATGGAAATACGCCTAATCGAGCTATCCTTAGCTAGCTTAGCATGCGCTAGCTTTAAGAACTATTATTATTATTATTATTATTATTAAGTATAATACTACAACGAAAACTGTATAATGTGTGAAACCAATGTATTATAAATAAAGCGAAGTGGTATGCCCACTAACTTTTATGCCTCCCACACTTGCTTCATCTTTCCCTCTTTGCCTCCCACATAAAACCCTCTCCTCTCAGCCACCTTTCCCCTAAAAAATAAATTTCTTGATTGCTAGTGTCGGGGAAGGGTGGTTTGAAAATAGTCTACGGGAATAACATGCCAGGTATCAGCTGATAATCCCCACCCCACATCTTGTAACGTTACGTAAGTTGGACTTCCGGAATTTTAGCCAAGACCCCTCCGACCCCTAGTATACAATTTTTTTTCTTTTCTTTTTGTACATTGTTTTCTGTTGTGTTGTCCCTATTCGGGCTGTCTTGAGTTCCTCCCCCTCCCGTTTTTTTTTGTTTAACTTACTGTATGTGCGTTGTGAGGGACCCTCAGAGGGCTGTTCTTGGACAGTATCATGTGTCGGGGTACGGTAGGGAACTCAGAGGGTTGTTCTTGGGTAGTATCATTTGTGGGGGAAGGGTTGGAAACTCAGATGGCTGTTCTTGGGTAGTATATGTGGGGGTTTGTGTTTTGTTGTGTTCATTGTTTTTCTTTTGTTATTTTTGTCTCAGTTTGGGCTCTGTCTCGAGTCTCTTGGGTAGTATTATGTGTGGGGGGAAGGGTAGGGAACTCAGAGGGCTGCTCTTGGGCAGTGTCATGTGTGGGTCTTTGTGTTTTGTTTTTCTTCGTGTGTTATGTTCCTCTTCGGGCTCTGTCTCGAGTCGGCCACCCATTTTTTTTTTTTTTAGAAAACAAATGGGAAATGGGCCTGAGTTGTTGTTGTTTCATAAGCTGCCTGGCCGAACAGCCCCGAGTCCCTGAGGAAGGCCATGGTCTGCGTAAATAGAGATATACTGTAAGTGTATTTTGCTAGATTACTTTGCCGCAGCGCTTATTTCCGTATCTTTGCCCCTTTGGAGGCTATGGTGGAAGCTGCTCTCGGGCATCATGGTGTACGGGGGATGGGGCAGGAGTGTTTATACCTTTCCTGGGGTTGGGTGTGAAAGGGATCTGCCTTGTGTGGGCCAATCGGCTTTCTGCAGACTCCCATTCCCTTGCTCTTGTACAGTTGGCCAAATAAGTGGTCTCTGCTGTCATTATGTTTTGTTCTCTGTATGCTGTATTAATGTCTGTCAGATGTTGAATAGGGTGTTTAAAGATAGGAACATCTTTGTATATCTCACTCAAAACGATGAATTAATGCTTAGATACCGTAGTTATGATACCAATTATTGACCGAAATATACTTTGTGCCGCGACATAACTTATTTGGCCGACTGTACGTACCTTATATTCCTAGTTAACCCTTTCAGTACCTGGGACATCTTTTGTGTTTGATTTCAGCTGTAGCCAGACGATTTTGTGCAGCTTAGGAAGGATGTATGGTAGTTAGAGGAATAATTGAGATAGTCTAGCCTTTGAATGGGTAGACGTCCTTCCTAAGCTGAATAAAATTGTCTAATACACAGCTTGGAGCAGTTTAAGCCATAGGATGAGGGAAAGACATTGTGGGAGAGTTCCAGAGTTTACTTGTTGACTAGAAGACGGAAAATTGGTTCACTCTTGGGTTAGAGTGATTGAATGTAATTGGTTTCCCGTTTATGCTTCCGTCTCATTATTTGGAAAATTGGTTCACTCTTGGGTTAGAGTTCTAGATTGTATTTGGTTTCCAGTTTATTCTTGTTTCCCTCATTATTTGGAAAATTGGTTCTCTTGGGTTAGTTATAGATTGTACTTGGTTTCTCATTTATTGTAGTTTCCCTCTCATTATTTGGAAAATTGGTTCACTCTTGGGTTAGTTATAGATTGTACTTGGTTTCTCATTTATTGTAGTTTCCCTCATTATTTGGAAAATTGGTTCACTCTTGGGTTTGAGTTATAGATTGTAATTGGTTTCCCTCTCATTATTTGGAAAATTGGTTCACTCTTGGGTTAGACTTATAGATTGTAATTGGTTTCCCCTAAATTCTTGTTTCCCTCTCATTATGCTTCATTTATCATGAATATCATTATTCCTTCTTTATTATTCTCCCTCCATTCTTTCTCATTATTATTATTATTATTTATTATCACTCATTATTATTATTATTATTTATTATCACTCATTATTATTGTCATTATTTATCACATTAATTTTTCCCTTTTTTGTTTGGTAATCTCTAGTTTTCTTCCTCGGTATTTCTTAGGCTATTATATATTTTACAAACTTTTCATTATTATTCCTTCAGATTATTATATTACAATATATATTAATGGGACAAAATATAGAATACATTTAAGTCTTTTATTGATCAAAATCATGTGCTCCCCAAAATCAAATAAAGTTGCATTCAGGAGTTACTAAAAAGGTAAGATATTTACCTTAAAAAAATAAACTGCACCTGAAAATTAAACTTGTATTGATTAGTATAAAGAGGGGAGGGAGGGGGGGGGGGGGGGGGGCTCACATACAGTCACACTGTGATGTGAGGGGAATGACGGTACCCAGACAGTAGGTGTTCGTGGAGACAACTAGCGGTGTGGTTGAATGTACACCAAATGCAACTAGTGCTTAGATGGTTGCCTCTCCCACGAGACAATCACCACTTCTTATTGTATCCACAATAGTCGTCAACCAACTTTGTAGCGGGACATTTGTGGTGTGATGACCATGTGGTACTATGTATCACACAAGAACATTACAATCACTAAATGTAACCACCTCAGCTAGTAATTCATTTGTGAGCTCTGGTGTAATAAGGTTATTAGCCATATCAAATTCAGAAGAAGAAATCCCAAATGAGTCACACCACAGCTGATCAGTGACTGAGTTGTGAATGTATGATGAGTGGTGTCAAGAAGTCCTTGGCATCATCACCACAAGGTCATCACAACTCAGTATAGAGAAATGACTGTAAGTGGGTGATGAGTGTGTGGTGGTGTTGCCATCAACCACACCCTCACCACAACCACCACAGACAAATCTATCACACTACTGACTGGGCCAAGGAGAGAAATATAGCAAGTTTAAGACTTAGAATGAAAGATGATATATGCAAGGTTACTGGAAACAGGGTGCCAGCCCCGACACTACCCCGCCTGGTCTTCCACTCGGAGAATGGAAGGGGCACTTTTGGGGTGGTTCTATAAGCTGTAGCATTCAGGACACCAGTGCGTCGCTATTGGTAATGGTCGCATATTCAGATAGTTTTTACGCTACACCTCTAAGATTACTATGATCACAGTAACCTCTAACCAGAATACAAACTTAAGCTTGGCTTAGGTTAGGGTCAGTTAAAGCAATCATAGTAAAGTCAAGTGAATTGTGTAATTCTGCGTATACGTTTCATGAATAAGCGTCCCAACGCTCTTGTTCTCTCGTCAGTTAAAGGCTTGGCTACCTTATGCACCCGACAGCAAGCCCCAAGACCTAGACCAGCGTACACCTTTAACCACCGATGTCAACCAATGTACAACAGCTTATAGACGACACCCCCCCAACACACCATATAAATCACTCCTACCACCACCACCATCACATCACAACAAATCACACCTTTAAAAAAAAAAAAAAAAAAAAAAAAAATGAACGCACAACACAAGGAAATGGGAAGGAGAACAAGAATAAAGGAAAGGTAAGGATATAAAAAGAAGTGGAGAGAAAGGAATGAAATCAAGAGAAAATCAGAGAAAGTTAAAAATAAAATAAAATAGGGGAAAGTAGAAACAGATAAAGCTAGAAATAAAGAAAGAACAGAAAATAAATAATAAAGAAATAGATAGGAAACAAGAAGTAAAACAAAAATATGAAAGATAAACGACGAGAAAAAGTAAATAAAACAATAATAAAGAAATAGATAAGAAAAAAGTAAATAGAAATTAAAATGTAAAACTTGCAAACTAAACAAACCAAAATTGGGACAAGGACAATATAAAGTCAAATTAAATTATCAAAATCGCTGTGTGGAAACAACGCTTACTAAAATGAAAATTATTAAATAAAAGAACACAATCCATAAAAGATAAGAACAAGTAAATATAAAAGATAGAAGACAAGAAACAGTATATAAAAATAAATAAATAAATAAAATAAAAAATAAAAGATAGAAAACAAGAAAAAGTATATAAGAAAGAAATAGATGCAGCGACGAATCTTGACGATGAATCTCTTGATAACCATTCTTCTTCCCGAGACAGACGCCCTTCCACCACCACGGCCGCCACAACTGGAAAGAACGGAAACAATTTAAAAGTATTTGCCAGCGTAAGTTTTTTTTAATACAGTAATACAGTATATCTACCGCCGGATGATCTTAGTCAAATTAGAAAGGGCCTAATCCAATCACATTACTTAATTATGGGAATTACCGGTACAGTACTGTACATACTGTACATGTTAAGATCACAACGAGGAACAGAACTTATGTGGGCAACTGTAGATGCCAATTAAATTCTGGCTAACCCTATGTAATGATATGCAGCTTTGGGGGAGGGGGGGGGGGGGGGGAACAAACAACTTAGGGGTAGACCTAGAATGACGTGGGATCAGGTACTGTACTCCGGTCCGATCTCAAATTAAAGAAATTGACAACAGAGGCAGCCCCTGACAGGGTCACCTGGAAAGCCGGCATGAAACTGTAACCAAATTCTCTGTGGACAAAATGGTCTCTAAACTTTTATGTATATAATTAAAATTTAAAAATTGCAAAATAAACAAACCAAAACTGGGACGAGGCAATATAAAAGACGAACAAAACTAATCAAAATCGCTATGTGGAAACAACGCTTAAGCAAAATAAAATGATGATATAAAAGAACAATCTAAGAAATTATGAACCTGTTTTGAGTCCCTCTCAGATCCTTCCTAATTTGAATAAAATCATCTAATGTTGGTAAAGTCACACAAGCGCTCAAAATGACAAGAATAATCTTTCTACCATTTGGGAAGAGTCAGCCAGGGATTAGGAGCGGCAATTTTCAACCCGCCCGAGTTACAAGAAGTTAAAATATCTTCTGGCCTACCCACAATGAACAGACAAGTCAGAAAACTGGGGAAAAAAAAAAAAAAATTGGATTGTCCAAAAAGCCTGTGTGACTACTTATAAAGGTCTAATTATAACTAAGTACAGTTGGCCAAATAAAGTGTTAACCATACCAGATCAGATGAAGTATTAAGGGATAAGCCTTTACAACGGCACCTCGTATCTACATTCTACTTTTCCTATTTTATTCAGCTTAGGAAGGACCTCTAGGGATCAGTTTAATCAGTGGTCTGGTTAAACTAATCTCTTTTAAAAAAAAAAAAAAAAAAAAAAAAAAAGGGCAAGATACATGTCCCTTTAACCATTTGACACCCATAGATCTTTCCTAATCTGAAATTAACACAACTTTATGAGGACAACTGTACCTCCAGTAATCAAAGGGACACAAAGCTATCTACATTTTCCAGAAGAATATCACAAACTGTATTAAAGATTACCTCATCAAAAATACAGTACTGTTATCTTCAAGAAAATCTACAGTAAAAAAATTCAAAACTTAAGCTGATAACTATAGTTTATTTTTTTCCAGCTGAGGGTAAATTATCATGTTTCTATCTTTGTTACTCGGCTATAAGGCCGATTTTGTAGCGAAATATGATGTTGATTATGAAAACTTGGCATTAATACGACACACAACCTTAGTAGTTTAATATATTTCCATTAATTATAGAGAAATCAGCAACTAAGGGATTCGATTTACCATCAGCTGGAAAAAAATAAGAGTATAACTGGTAACTAAATATATAAAAGGCCATTTTTTCAGATCTACCAGTAATTTTGGTTTTGCAATATACTGGTTACTGTACATTGATGTAATGAGTTATTTTTTGTATTGGGAGTTTAGAAAATAAAATACATTACAGTACGGTATATTGATGAATTCATATTACAGTATAATGTAAAACTTGCAAAATAAACAAACCAAAACAGGGACGACACAAGATAAATGCAAAAGAACTTATCAAAATCACTATGTGGAAGTAACGATTAAGCAAAGCAAAATAATTGTCTGAAAAAGTGGCCCACAAATCAAGAATCTAAATTTTTCTACTGAAAAAACCAAAAAAAACTCACCTGAATGCAACTGTATTCTATATACAATATATATGTTAAATATACCCAAGGGGAGCACATGTATAACTATATATAAAAACCCACAAGGGTGCCTATACTATCACAGTGCTATCACAGGGGTACTCTTGTCATTGGTAACCCTTTTGACCCAAGTTAGTCCATTTTACGCTATTCATTGAAATTTAAATTTAAAACTTGCAAAATACACTAACCAAAATGAGGACTTACACAAATCACTGTGGAAATAACGCTTTAGCAAAGTAATATGTCCAAAGTACAATCGCGCTAATAAGTGATGTCTCGGCACCAAGTATGTTTTGATCAATAATTGGTATCAGCAATATCTAAGCTTCATTTCTTCATATTGAGTGAAATATACAAACATGATCCTACACTTACCCACCCTATTCAACATCTGACAGACATAAATACAGCACAGAGGGAGTCAAACGTAATGACAGCTGGGACATGACTTATTAGCGCGATCGTACATCCCTTTGTGCGATGAGTCCATTTTACTGTATAACGTGGAATAAAAACTATTGTCCAAAATATGCAAGTGATATACTGTACAGCTATAGCACTGATTTACAATGTCCAATAGTCCAAGGGGCCAGAGCAAACAGGGATAAAATGTTGATACTGTATTGAATTAAAACCCATCAACTGCATCGTGGTGCAATGAATAAGTGTGTTGATTTTCGGTGTGAGCATCCTGGGTTAGAATCCCCGGACTGCCACATGTGTTTGTTAATGTTAATTGAGTTTAGGAGTAAAGTTGGTCGGTGGAGATAACATAATAATTATAATGTAAAACTTGCAAAATAAACAGACTAAACACACATAACAAAGCCACTCCAACACCTTCCTCTCTCTCCCACACCCCTTCTCCCCTCTCAACACTCTTCTCTGAGCTAGTGCCGATAAAAATGGCCTGGTCGGTCCTGTAAAGAATCTTAAAGATTCCAGGACGAGCTCATTAGCGGCGGATCCCCAGATCGACCGTGGTGATTGTCACCTAAACATCTACAAAAGTACAAAGTAAGTACAAACCAAAACTTGGACGGCACAATATAAAGACTAAAGAACTTAGCAAATATGAGAATATAATTATATCGTAGGCTTGTGTATAAACCTTTAACTGTGTTGATAGTGTAATGGTTAGTGTGCAGAATTTTGGTGTGAGTATCCTAGGTTAGAGTCCTTGGAGTATCACACGTATTCATTACTTTCAATGATTTCACTAGTTAGGTTTATTTGTAAATTAATTGGTGGGTTGGTGAAAACAAATATGAATTATAATGAAAATGTGCCCCCTTAGATTCCTAAAATGTCTACATCTGGCCCCTGGATAATAAATGAAGCAAATGGTGTGTGTTGTTGATTGTGGCCTCTGTGCTGATGCTGACTCTCTACCGCTGCTGACTCTCTACTTGTGGGCTTGGTACTGCTGACCCGGTATCTACTGCTGCTCAGTCACTTCGCTGCTCTCTATCAATCTGCAAAACAAAATTATTCTTATAAATACAAACTCCAAGAAAATTACAAGACTGGATACAAATAACATGGGATTAAATGGTAAAACTTGCAAAATAAACAAACCAAAACTGGGACAACACAAGATAAATGCAAAACAACTAATCCAAAATTCAAAATCGCTATGTGGAAATAACGCTTAACCCTTCCTACCCGGGCTGTCTTACCCAATGACGGTCGCCCCTACCCGGGCGAAATGGCTGAAAAACGTCTAGGCCTAGGCTACCGTATTTATGTTTATTTTCACTGCTAGAACTTTCCCACTCATCTATAATCGTAGTGCGGTTTTCAATCCGTATTTTGGCATTGAGTAAAGCTCTGTAAGTCAACTGGTTCAGTTGTGATGACGATTTCAGTGGAGCCAATATTGCAGAGATGTTGCCAATATGGGGACTTTTCAGACACATTTCGTCTGACATCAGAACAATAACATTGAAGAGTCTTCTCCTTCTTGTTTTCGGAGGTGCGGTGACGCAACGCTTGGGTTTGTTGACATACGTCGTACGCACGGCGTTCAGACCAAGCTTAATTAGGCTATTAAGCTGCTGCCTTAGGTAAGGCATACCGGGTAGCGGCCCTTTTTTCGAGCTGTCCTTACCTAAGGCAGACCGGGTAGGAAGGGTTAATAAAATAAAGTAACGTAATATAATTACAGACTACTAAAAGTCACTGGGGTCCATCATGGTCATCCACAATCTTAATCCTACTGGTAATAAGTTAGGGTTAAACTTAACCCTTCCAGCCTGGCTGTCCTTTTATAAGGACACCGCGGCAGTTGGGCAGGACCCCGAGTGTCCTTATAACAGGCAGTAAGCTTGAAAGCCTATTCAGCTTGGTCTGATCGCCGTGCGTCCGACGCATGTAAACAAAGCCTGTCATTGCGTCACCGCACCTCCGAAAACAAGGAGACGTCGGATCAATATTGTTGTTGTATGGTATGACGAAATTAGTGTCTGAAATGCTCCGATATTGTCAACATCGCGGAAAGATTCACTCCACGGAAATCGCCATCACAACTGAACCAGTTGACTTACAGAGCTCTACTCAACGCCAGTCTACAGATTGGAAACCGCACTACGTTTAGAGATGCATGGAAAATTTCTAGCAGTTAAAATAACAAAGATACGGTAGCCTAGGCCTAGAAGTTTTTCGGCCAAATCGCCCGGGTACCTGATACTGTCCTTAGGAGGGGGCCCCCGGGGGGGAAGGGTTAAGCAACCTTTCACGGCAATATTCCCACGTTCTCAGTCACAACCGTTACGCGTCTAATTTGACTGCTTTTTTTCCCCTAAATTATCCTAAATTAATTATGGGAGCTTAGGGAACAACAACAACGTCATAGACGATACACATACATACAGTACATACTGTACAGTCCATCCATCCATACATACATACAGGTTTAAAGACAGCAACCGTCCACAGTGAATGTGGCTTCCATGGTACTGCAGACAGTACTGCAGACAGTGCACAGCAATCATAACACGGTGGCTACAGTCTTTACTGTAGTACAGTACAACAAAGTCTTGCCACAACAACGCCCCATCATGTTATCACTGTGGCTGATGTTGGTATAGTGCTAACAGTGTCTCAACAAAGTCCCCCTGAACCACTTGCACCTTGCAAAGCCGCACCACACCAGCATTAACCGTGCTACAATAAGGCAGTAACAAGATATTACCGTAACTGCTACAGAGGCTGACTGCACCACCAAAGTGGAGGGTGGTGGGGTCGCTTCATCCCTACGCCACATACTAATACCAATGAGTTCCCAACACTCCCACACTAATGGTAAATTGGCATAAACCTTACAGCAACATGCTCAATCAAACAACAACAACAAAGACACCCCAGCATTAACAGTAGACTTAACCCCTTGTGTACCGGCCACATATTTCTGATATTATTCTAGCTATATTGGTGGTGTAATGGTTTAGATGCTTATGTTCTGGGTGTGGTGTCCCGAGTTGGAATCCTGGGAGGACTATATGCTTTCATTAATTACCGTAACTGTGTTGGTGGTGTAATGGTTTAGATGCTTATGTTCTGGGTATGGTGTCCTGAGTTGGAATCCAGGGAGGACCATATGCTTTCATTAATTAACTGTGTTGGTAGTGTAATGGTTTAGATGCTTACGTTCTGGGTGTGGTATCCCGAGTTGGAATCCCGGGAGGGCCATATGCTTTTATTAGTGTATTCAAGTACATTGGGGTTTGTAATGGATATTAATGTTAAAGAACGGGGTGTTACTTATTATTCCAGCTATATTTAGTAGAAGATTTAGTGCAGCTTATGAAGGATCTGTGGTAGTAAAAAGGGTTAAGTGAGATAGTTCAAAGCCTGGCAATTGCTGAAGGTCCTTATTAAATTGAATAAAATCGTCTAATTGTACCGTAAATACAGTTTAAAAGACGTCCTCGATACTGACGGTGTTAACCAAACCCCAGACACCACCACTACCAGTAGGTCAGTGCCCATACCAACCTATAGGAACGTTTCCTTTGCCACATTTCCCTTCATAATTGCTGAGGGGCACAGGGCCTTGGGTGGGGCTTTGGTTTCCCGGGCGTTTCCGCAGCCTCCTCAGCTCCCCGCCTTGGAGTGGCTTCGGTCACCTAGGCTTTATTAGTGGTAAGCAGGGAGGGTTTTGTGGGAGCGCTCGTTTATGGCCTTGGCCTTGCTTGGGACCTTGGGGCTGTTCGGCCAGACAGCCTGGTGAACAGCAGCAACAACAACAACTTCCTATAGGAACGTACAGTCAGGCAAACTCGGTAGGAACGATAATTATGAGATTCAAAATTTGTAAATAATTTTACACGGAATACAACAAATTCCTCACCTTCAGCAAAACCCAAGCAAACATTCTCAACATCAAGATTACCGACATGAAAATCAATGAATCCAAAGGCCTATTATAATGTAAAACTTGCAAAATAAACAAACCAAAACGTATACGAACACAGTAAAAAGACAAAATAACTAATCAAAATCGCTATGTGGAAACAACGCTTAAGTAAAATAATAATTTATTTTATTAGCTGTAGATAGCCATGACCTTCTTGCTTCCCCTGATAAACTTGTAACAGAGAATCAAACACCTCACACCAACCACATAAGGATAAGGAAAGTGAAGACAGAATATCCAGTCCTTCAGATCCCCTCCCTCATCACTCCACTCATGCCAAAACTTCACAATCCCTCTATAGATCCAACCATCATGCCGGAGAAGACACAAAATACAGTCCTTCACATCCCCTCCCTCATCATCCCACTCACGCCAAAACTTCACTATCCCTCTATAGATCCAACCATCACGCAGGAGAAATTGATCTATCTATATATTGCCTGATGCCGTGATCCCCGAAGGGGTGGCCACGAACGAACCGCCCCCATGCACCTCTGTCCCCAGTCAGTCGACGCCCCTCCCCCCAACCAGCACCGCCTTCGTTCATGTAGTTCCTCACTCCATCCTTCCACCTCATATTCGGTCTACCTCTCCCTCTCTGTCCCTCCACCTCGCTCTCGTACACCCTCTTAGTCATTCTCTCGCTTTCCATACGTTCCATATGGCCGAACCATCTCAAGTTGTTCCTTTTCACACTTTCCAGCACATCTACCTCCACACCACACTTCCTTCTTACTTCCTCATTAGTCTGTCTATCCCTCCATGTAACTCCGCACGCACTCCTTAAGTAATTCATTTCCACTGCTCTCACTCTTGGTCTGAGTCTCTCAACCAACGTCCATGCTTTGCTTCCGTAAGTCAGTGTCGGGATTACCACACTGTCATGCAAGGACTTCTTCACTTCCATACTGACCACCCTATTTCTTGTTACTGCTTTTAGCGTTCCTACAACCCTCTTCCCCTGTTGTACCCTCTCCCGCACCTCTTCATCCATAGTCCCATCTTTACTCAACACACTGCCCAGATACTTAAAAGAGTTGACGATCTCCATAGCCTGACCGTTCAGCTTCACCTCACACTCTGTGACTTCACCCCTTTCGAAGACCATAACCTTGCTCTTCCCCGTATTTACCTTCAAATTCCGTTTTTCGCACACTGTTCCAAACTCATTTACCAGACCCTGCAACTCCCATTCATTATCACTCATCAGAACTGTATCATCCGCAAACAGCAGTATAGGTAGCTTCCACTCAATTCCCTCCCTTCTCAGCGATACACCAACATCCACTGCTCTTGATAGGATTTCTTTCATGACTCCATCCATATATACAGTAAACAACCACGGGGACATCACACACCCCTGTTTCAAACCAACATTCAGGTCAAAGAACTCGCTCTGCTCACTCTCCACACGTACTGCCGCCTTTGCACCCTCATACATGCTCTTCACTGCTTTCAGCAACTTGCCCTCTACTCCGTATATTCTAAGTACTTTCCACAAACCTTCTCTATCCACTCTGTCATAGGCCTTCTCCAAGTCCATAAAGGCAACATACACCTTTTGTTTCTTCTCCAGATACTTCTCCACAACACAATTCAGGGTAAAAATCTGATCTACACATCCTCTTCCCTTCCTAAAACCTCCCTGCTCGTCGCCTATCCATTTCTCCGTTCTCACTCTCACTCTCTCAATCACTACCCTACTGTATACCTTCCCTACTACGCTTAGAAGACATATTCCTCGGTGGTTACCACACACTCCTCTTTCCCCTTTGCCCTTATATAGGGGGACTATTATGCCAGTCTTCCAGTCATCGGGTGCACTCCCCTTCTCCCATGCTAGTTTGCACATTTTCCATACCCATTCTATCACTATCTCACCACCATACCTCAACGTTTCCCCACACACTCCATCTGTTCCTGGTCCCCAACTTCACTCTTTTCATGGCTTCCCACACTTCTGACCTCCTGATCCCCACCTCCACCTCCTCCTCCACTACTTCTCTTCTTCTCCCTCCCATACCATATCCAGCTATGTTTGCTGGCTCTTCATTCCTTACATTTAACAACTCACTGAAGTACTCCCTCCATCTTTCGACTCTCTCTTGCTTCTCGGCTAGCATTCTCCCATTCTTATCTTTCACACCCTTACTGTTTCCCTTGCTACCTTCCCTAACTTTCTTGACTTCTTTCCAGAACAGTTTCTTACTCTCCCTCCATTTTACACTCAGATTCCTTCCAAATTCCTCATCTACTCTCTTCACCACCCTCTTACTCTCCACGTACCTCGCTCGTTTCTGTCTCTCGGAATCTTCATTCCCTCTATTGGGGTTGATAGAGGTTGTAAATATAGCCGCCAAACAACTCTTCAAGCTTACTACACATCACCATTCAAATAAAACCTTAAAACCATGGTGGATAGAAGATTGCTCAAAACCAGTACCAAAATGCCGGAGAGCAATTCAAAACCAAAGAAGATGCATATATGAGTGAAGGTGGTGGTGGATGGGAGGAGGGGCGTCGACTAACCGGGGACAGAGGTGCATGGGGGCGTTTTGTTCATGGCCACCCATTCACTGATAAACTGGATACAAGTTAACAAAGCTACAGCACAACCAAACAAAATCATACCATCAACACACAAAACCTACGACTGGAGGAACTACTGTGGCAGATTATCCCATAACAACCCGGGGGCCTCCCCCCATCCTTCCCCAGGTCTGCCCAATCATCATACAAATTACAGGACGACTTATCTTACCATCATACACCCTTATCATCAACCACCACCACCACCTCTGTATATTACACAAACACACCAACAATGTAAAACACAATTCCAGCCAAACAAACACAAATTACACCACCACCTATCTTACCAGCATTTTTTTTTCTATGTGAGTGAGGGAGGCAAAAGGTAGAACTGCCTGTAGCGAGTGTCTCCCCCATAGTTGAAAGAGTGACAGGGCCAAAATCAAGGGACGTTCGAGCCAAAATGCCTGAACACACGGAGTTTGAAGCAATTTAAGTCATAGGACGAGGGAAAGACTTCATCATCGACAACCAGCTGTACATATTACCCAAAGACCGGGCGGATACAATAGCCAATTCCATCCAAGAAACACAAATCAGTTGCCGCAGCTAACACAGAATTTGTCAGATACACCACAATCATCACATCCACCAAAGCTCAACCCTACCAAATGTCCACCCCATTCACCACTTGTGAGTTTCAGGCTATAAGGAAGTTGGAGCCGTGAACATTGATATTAAATAGGCCTACAATAATAATGTAGGTTTCTAATGGATAAAAAGTATGTTGAATTGGGTTTTATGTATTTATGTATGTTCTACGACCATATTTTAGCGGGTAATTCTGCTAAATATCAATGTCGATAGCTCCAACTTCCTTATAGCCTGAAACTGGCAAGTGGTTAATTCACACCACACAAACTTGAGATAGCACTAAGCAATCTCCCAACAAGGAAGGCAGCTGGCACACAATATTCCCTATGAATTCATCCAATACCTACCCACATCATTTCATCCACTACTATGAAAACCATAGTCTATTTTTTTTCCAGCTGAGGGTAAATTGTCATGATTCTATCTTTGATACTCAGCTATAAGGTACATTTGGTAGCCAAATATGTTGTTAATTATGAAAACTTGGCATTAATACGACGCACAGCCATAGTAGTTTCATTTTCTTCCACTAAGTATCGAGAAATCGGCTACTAAGATATTCAATTTACCATCAGCTGGAAAAAAATTGAGTATAATCAATGTGAAATGGACTCAAGGTGACCTCCCCTATACCTGACATAATGGAATCATCCTACCTTTCCTTAACCCACAAAACCCCAGGGACGCATAACGTGCCTCACGTATGTAAGTAACCCACAGTACCAGCGTCGCAATGGTTGTGTCCGCCTTATTTACTCTTGTCCTATGGCACCTAGAGGGTTCAGGTTTGTATGGGAACTACGTTAGGATCCCACGGAACAATACCGATGGTTGGCAACCCCCCAAATCCAGCCTCGCGAGCAGGAGTGATTTCCCAGTACAGGTATTTTGCCTACCCATCACCCCATGTTAATTACAACTTTCACCCGGCCCCCCAATAGACCTAGGTGAGTGGTTTTATGTTGTTTTGCCTACCCATCACCCCATGTTAATTACAACTTTCACCCGGCCCCCCAATAGACCTAGGTGAGTGGTTTTATGTTGTTTTTCCTTCATTAGTAGCCCATCCCATGGGCTTAAACAGATGTATGTACTGCATGTATATACTCAGGCCCAATCCCCACTTTTCCTATATTTTGTTTCTATTGTATATACAAACCCAAATACACTTCACTAAATTAATGAAAGCATATGGTCCTCCCAGGATTGGAACTCGGGACACCACACCCGGAACATAAGCATGTAAACAATTACACCACCAACACAGTTATAAGGTAATGTTTTACAAGCCCAGCACTCACCTTGCATCCCAATGTTGTTTGTTGACCATATGCACAATGTTGGCTGGGGTTTTCACTCCGAATCACCCGGTACTGCGGCCCCAATATTCCAGGCTCATTACTGGTGCTCGGTACTGCGCCTCTATATACCGTACAGCCTCAGTACTGCTGTTCAGGCACCTCGCTGCTCTCTTAACTTTTGCGATTTCCTTAGTTTATTTGTGCTATAAATGTAGGTTATTTGTAGGGTAGTTATTGATAGGGGTCACTTGAGGCATGCTATGCTTACAGGTACCTACCCGATAGCACTATCGTTAGTGAGTGCTGTACTGTATTTTATATATTATTTTGTAATAGTATAGATATCTTATCAATATTTGTATTTTTTACTATTGTTAATGTCTTGTCATGTTGCAAATTTGATTTTAAATAATATTTTGACATTTAACATGTAGTTTCTTTATTCATGCAGAGTTTAGTAAAATTTGCCAGAACGTCCCGGACTTCCCAAACTTGACTACTTCCTTTAACGTGACGATAGTGCGTTGTTATATGTGCGATTGGTTTGCTTGGGAAACAGATTAACTTGCTCATGTAGTGATGTACACCCTATGTGGTGGATTGTGTTCTTTTATTTAATAATTTTCATTTTAGTAAGCGTTGTTTCCACATAGCGATTTTGATAATTTAATTTGACTTTATATTGTCCTTGTCCCAATTTTGGTTTGTTTAGTTTGCAAGTTTTACATTTTAATCAATCTGTAAACAAAATAATTATTATAAATACAAACTCCAAATAATTGACTATACTGGATAAAGTAACATTTATATCTTTAACATTCTTCTTAACATCAATTACACCCCAGATGAAATTAATTAAAGCATTTGATTCTCCCAGGATCCAACCCAGGATATCACATACAGAACTTACACACTCTAACCATTACACCATCAAGACAGTTATAAGTGCACCATCGGCTTTTCACGAACTCTAACCCAATCAGAAATCAACGGAGACCTGTAACCCAGGCTGTCAAACCAAAGCACAGTCCATTATCTTCAGTATTTAGTATTCTATATGTAAGGAGATAATGTTGCTTTATACTTCAAATTATGTCTTTGGAAGTGATAAAATGGCCAAAACAGTGGTATTTATGTTAATTTTCTTGTATTCCTTCTCATATTGTCTTTGGAAATGATAATGGCCAGAACACAAGGTATTTATGATAATTTTCTTGTATTCCTTCTCATATTGTCTTTGGAAATGATAATGGCCAGAACACAAGGTATTTATGATAATTTCTTGTATTCCTTCTCATATTGTCTTTGGAAATGATAATGGCCAGAACACAAGGTATTTATGATAATTTTCTTGTATTCCTTCTCATATTGTCTTTGGAAATGATAATGGCCAGAACACAAGGTATTTATGATAATTTTCTTGTATTCCTTCTCATATTGTCTTTGGAAATGATAATGGCCAGAACACAAGGTATTTATGATAATTTTCTTGTATTCCTTCTCATATTGTCTTTGGAAATGATAATGGCCAGAACACAAGGTATTTATGATAATTTTCTTGTATTCCTTCTCATATTGTCTTTGGAAATTATAAAATGGCCAGAACAGGAAAACACAAAAACAAGACAAAACAGCGAACAAACAGACAAAACACAAAATTCACACACATCTAGGTCACCCAGGAGAATACCCAGAGACCAGGGTCACCAAGGTCGCTCCAGCACTCCCCCGGCCCCCGCCACCCGGAGAGGCTCCGATCTCGGCAGGCAGACATGTAGCAGAGCCAAAGCCACAAGCCCTCCCACCACGTATTTATGATAGTTTTCTTGTATTTCTTCTCATATTCATCCAAGTCTTCTAACAAAATTGTTCCGGTTTGTCAACGTGAAATAAGTTTGGGATAAAGTCAAGCAACATTTCCCGGCAATATTCCCACGTTCTCAGTCATCACAACCGCTATGTATCGTATTTGACTGCTTCCTAAATTACCCCATGGCCAGCTGTTATTTGCCCCCCTGCTGGCAATATATATGATGATGACAGTAAGTCATGGGGCGTGAGGCTTGGGTGCCAAACCGAAGAAAGTTTGAATGAGAACTTAAATGAATATGAGAATGAATAAAAAAAAATAACCAGTAATAGCACTGTTTTGCACATTTCATCACTACCTGCAGACATAATTTGAACTATAAACCATAATTTTATCCTGACATATACAATGATAAAAACTAAAAATACTGGACTCGGCTTTCATTTGCCACCCTGGGTGTTAACCCTCTCGCTATCCTGTGGACGCAGGAGTTGCCGATAAGCATTCAGAAATAGAGTTCTCTCAATCTTATAAATTACCTCTCCAAAATTAGTTGTGTGCCCACAGCTAACTCAAAGACAACTACAGAGGTTGAAGTAACTAAACTAAAGGAAGCACGGTATTTAAACGTGTTAAAACAACCCTTCCAATACAGGTGCTCCCTCCATATACCATTGGGTTACGTTCCTGAAAACACCATCTTACATGTTTAGTTTGCAAGTTTTACATTTTAATTAATAGAAAAATCCTACAACAAACCAGAAAATTAATGGGGTAAATGGGGATGCATTCTGGGACCACCTAAAACCCAAACACAAAAAACATACAATAATAACACAGATCACCCCAACGAATATTCAGCAAGACCTGTATTTAGTAATGGTCACTAACCCAGGGACTGCATAGGTCATTCCACAACCACAATATTTAATCACCTTTAAAAAGAACCCTTCAAATACAGTACCAGTGCTGGGAAATGTATCGTTATTGAGTGACACATAGAAACTACAGTATTGGGATCTCTCCATACCACATCCTCCCCCCCCCCCCCTCCCTCCAACCCTCACATACAACGTAGTGGCATCCCCCCCCCCCACCCCCCTCCCTCGTGACATACAAAGTATTGGTATCTCTCCATACCACATCCTCCACTGTAAAACAGGCAAGGTAATTGGTAATAAATAGGAATGAATAGAGAATGTTAGTGAATATATGAGTGATAATGTGGTTGTTTGGGAGAGTGGGTCAGGCACCAGTTGGGAGTAGATATTAGTCCGTCAGGCGCCAGGCCCGGGGAACCGGTATATATGAAGGGTCATGCCTGGATGTGTGGTGGGCGGGCATTGTGGTGGTTAGGCTTCGCTGCATGTCTGCCTGCTGAGACTGGAACCTCTCCGGGAGGTCTGGGACCTGGGATTCTTTTGCTGGAGACCCCAAATGGGTGTGGGTCTCTGGGTCTTCTCCTGAGCGACCTACAGTAGATGTGAGATTTTTTTTTTTCGGGCTCTGTCTTGAGTCGGCCAGCCCCAGCTATGGGGAATGTGCCTGTGTATATACTGTACATACAAGAAGGTTAATTTTCAAGAAGACACGCGCATTATATACAGTACTGTATATTGTGGATAATTTTGAGCCCAAATGTTTAGAATCAATTTATATATTAACCAGGGTGTTAAACTGGAGCAATTTTGTTTGAAGACTTGAATGAATATGAGAAGGTATTTTAATGACAGAGTGGATAGAGAAGATGTTGGTTTGAAACAGGGGTGTGATGTCCCCGTGGTTGTTTACTGTATATATGGATGGAGTTATGAAAGAAATACTATCAAGAGAGGTGCGGGAGAGGGTACAACAGGGGAAGAGGGTTGTAGGAACGCTGGTGGTCAGTATGGAAGTGAAGAAGTCCTTGCATGACAGTGGCAATAGATAGATAGATAGAATTTTATCACTTCCAAACACATAATTTGAACTGTAGACCATAATATTATCTTTACATATACAAAATTAATTACTAAATATGTAATACCCCGTTCTTAACATTAATCATCAATTACAAACCCCAATGTACTTGACTAAACTAATGAAAGCATATGGTCCTCCCGGGATTCCAACTCGGGACACCACACCCAGAACATAAGCATCTAAACCATTACACCACCAACACAGTTAATTAATGAAAGCATATGGTCCTCCCGGGATTCCAACTCGGGACACCACACCCAGAACATAAGCATCTAAACCATTACACCACCAACACAGTTAATTAATGAAAGCATATGGTCCTCCCGGGATTCCAACTCGGGACACCACACCCAGAACATAAGCATCTAAACCATTACACCACCAACACAGTTAATTAATGAAAGCATATGGTCCTCCCGGGATTCCAACTCGGGACACCACACCCAGAACATAAGCATCTAAACCATTACACCACCAACACAGTTAATTAATGAAGGCATATGGTCCTCCGGGATTCCAACTCGGGACACCACACCCAGAACATAAGCATCTAAACCATTACACCACCAACACAGTTAGTTAATGAAAGCATATGGTCCTCCTGGGATTCCAACTCGGGACACCACACCCAGAACATAAGCATCTAAACCATTACACCACCAACACAGTTAATTAATGAAAGCATATGGTCTTCCCGGGATTCCAACTCAGGACACCACACCCAGAACATAAGCATCTAAACCATTACACCACCAACACAGTTAATTAATGAAAGCATATGGTCCTCCCGGGATTTCAACTCGGGACACCACACCCAGAACATAAGCATCTAAACCATTACACCACCAACACAGTTAATTAACCTCTGAAGTGCGCATGGGGGTAATTGGAAACGTCCCCCTGTGCTGACGTATTTGAGGTGTTTCCGTCACTAAAATATTCATTGTGCCATTAATAGCATTAATACTTATCCATATGCACCTATTATGGGTTGATTATAAAGGTATTAACCTGAAACAACAATAAAACGAGTGAAAACAGCGTTTGGATGGTCAAAATCGGAGATATAGCCCGCGAGTTGTATAATATATGGGTGAGGCAATCTGCTTTCCGCCGCCAATGGGGGAGGTTCCCCCCCAAGGCCACTGAGACGCAGTCGATCGATACTCTCTCTCTCTCTCTTGCACTCGCTTGCTATCAGTGATGACCACACCCTCCAATCGGATTTCTAATGTTAGCACGAAAATATACCTCAGAATAGGTAGAGAGGGGGCATAACAGGGAAAATAGGTGATAACTGAAGGAGGAGGAGGAAAGTGGGGAATGAGGGGACCGGTAGAGGACTGAGATTTTGCATGGCCCAGGGCCAAAAAAAAACAAAAAAAAACAAAAAAAAAAAAAATTTTTTTTTTTTTTTTTTTTCTTTTTTCGGATGTCAAAGTTGATTTTTTTTTTCTCTGACTCTTAAGAGTCTCCCCGCAGTGCGCCGGGGGAACTCTTAAGAGTCTCCCCGCAGCTCCCGGGTTAATGAAAGCATATGGTCCTCCCGGGATTCCAACTCGGGACACCACACCCAGAACATAAGCATCTAAACCATTACACCACCAACACAGTTAATTAATGAAAGCATATGGTCCTCCCGAGATTCCAACTCGGGACACCACACCCAGAACATAAACATCTAAACTATTACACCACCAACACAGTTAAAGGTATAATAGACTCAGCTTTTGTTCTGTGACCTGTATATTAACCATGGACTGTTAATAAATGGACAAAATAAAAGGTCAAGTTGAGGGGGTGGGGCATAAAGAGGGGGGGGGGGGGTGGAGGAGTGGAGGATTGTGGCATGGAGAGATATTGAGAGAAGGGGAGGGGAGTGGAGGAGGATGCGGAATAGATAGATACTGTACTGTACAGTACCGGTACTTTCTATGTCATACAATTTTGAGATATTTCCCGGCACTGGTACGGTATTTGAAGGGTTCTTTTTAACATATAAATACCATGCCTTCTGTGAAGCCTATCGCACTTCCTGGGTTAATGTATAAGTATAAGGTAATTGTCTTACAAGGCATACTCTGTTTCTTTTCAACTGACGGAAAATTGCAAAGTTCCTAGCAAGATTACTCAATTATTTTGAAGTTTATGTAGTGAAATATGGTGCTGATTATATAAACTTGGTGTTAGTGTGATGCAGAGGCATAGTAGTTTAATAGTTTTCCACCAAGTATCGAGAAGTTTACTGCTAAAGGATTCAATTTACCGTCGGCTGAAATGAAACCGACAATAGCGCTCACCTCGCATCTCACCGTTTCTTTTTGTCGATGTCACCAATGTTGACTGTATAGTACTGTGGCCTCGGAGTCGGATGGATCCTAAATTGAGTGGTCAATCCTTGAAGTCCTTCAGTAAAATGGCTCGGGTTGTTCCTCTTACAGGGCATAGGTCCGCTTGGGGGCCTTCTGTGTATTGCCACCATCACTAAGGGGAGTAAGGCCTCAGTAGATGACTTGATTTTGTTGCTCGGTCACCTCGCTGCTTTCCATCAATCTGCAAACAAAAATTACTCTTATAAACATATACCCCCAAAATTTAGACTGGATACAAATAACTTGGTATCCTACTGGCATAAGTTTGGGTTAAAGTCAAGCAACCGTTCGTGGCAATATTCGCACGTTCTCAGTCACAACCGTAACGCGTCGAAGTTGACTGCTTTTTTATCCCCTAAATTATACCACGGCCAGCTGTTATTTGCCCCTGCTAATTCTCTCTAACTCGGACTCTTTTTACTCGGAACCCCGCACTTCTCGGAATGGCATCGGCATCTCAGACAGGTCTCACTCAGTACAGTATATCTTGGCAAAATTCTGAGTTCCACGGGTACAAATAGGAGGGCCCATGTGACCTGTCGGACAAGTACCCGCACAACTCGGAAAAAAATAGGTATTTTCTGAGGTATCCGTGGTGTCATGCCCAAGTCGTGGACACCCAAAGCGGCGAGTTTCCATAGCAACCACTCCCCGCATGCACCCCCCACCCCGTATCCTCTTACATTTGGAATCCCATTACGCCATCAAAGTGTAGATAGCAGAGAAGGGGTGTTGTAGATAGAGGAAGCTGTTGGAATGGCTTAGGTATGTGTGTTGTTAATCTGTATACGTCGTCGAGGTGTCCCCCGACTGGGTGTAAGCATGTGAAACATGCTAGGACGTACTACCACACCCACTAAATAGTCTGCTTTGACTGGGATTGAACCTAGGTCAAGCAGATTCACACGTGAGCTCTCATCTCCGTTCCATCTCACTTTGTTTTCCCTGACTCACCCTCATTGACCGCCCAATCTGCTTCAGTTCAGTTAGTTTATTTAGCCAAGCTTAACTGTTACCGGTACTGTACTATACATCTGTTATCACATAATCCTAATTGAAAGTGCTAAAAAGACTTCAAACAGTTAGCCTAGCCTAACTGTCATTTGGCCGACACGATATATAGTACCGGTACATTAGTATTCTGGAAAATAAAGCAAAACACTTTAATAGTTTAGCCTAGCCTAACTGTCCTTTGGCCGACACTAACGTTAGTACTGTACCGGTACATCAGTATGCTGGTAAATAAAGCAAAACACTTTAATAGTTTAGCCTAGCCTAACTGTCATTAGGCCGACACGAACGATAGTACCGGTACATTAGTATGCTGGTAAATAAAGCAATACACTTCAATAGTTTAGCCTACCCTAACTGTCCTTTGGCAGATATCATCTATAGTACCGGTATATTAGTACAGTACAGTTTGCTAGTAAATAAAGCAATAGCCTAGCCTTAAGCCGGTATCACACGAGTGCCGTTTCACTCAACATTTATCCTTAACACTGGTCTGGCAGCTGGTAAGGTAAACATTTAATATGTTTCTGTTACCTAAATTCATCTACCATCAGTCTAGTTTGTGCAAATTATTCCAGAAATGTTGATCATCAAATTTTGACTATAAAATATATTGTGATGCCGGCTTAACTGTCCTTTGGTATACACTATCGATAGTACCGGTACAAAGGAAAACAAGCAACAACATATATATTGATCCTTTGGAGGCTGCTTGTAGGTACATTAGTTACTGTGCAGGGTGTCAAACCAAAGCAGAGTCCATTATTTGTTGTTGTTGTTGTTGTTGTTGTTGTTCCCCAAGCTGCCTGGCCGAACAGCCCCAAGGCCCCGAGCAATTCCAAGGCCATAACCGAGCGCCCCCACAGAACCCTCCCCGCCGACCACTATAAAGCCTGGGTGACCGAAGCCACTCCATGGCGGGGGGCTGAGGAGGGTGCGGAAACGCCCGGGAAACCAAAGCCCCACCCAGGGCCCTGTGCCCCTCAGCAATTATGAAGAGAAAGTTGAGGGGCAAGGGAAAAATGTGACGCTTTGGCTTCCAATCTTGGTAGATTGGGAGGTCAATCCACGGAAGAGACGCCGTCACTTGAGATCTAGAAAATATATAAGTTAAAGGAACAGTCAGAGTAAGCTATGGGTATGGCAGAGATTGCTCAGCTCTCACTCTGATAGACCAGCCCATCACCAAGTGTTGTCTTTATTATTGTTTAAGAATAACTATAATTATGATTTATAATTCAAACTATGTCAATCACGGCCAAAACAATGCACGGTACAGTATAATCCTGTGTAGCGGCTAGAACTGTACATATAGCTCAATAATTTGGTAATGTTACAATATATTTTTACATTTTACATTCATAAATAGTCCACTAATATACTAGGTTAAGTTAGGTTAAGTTTTGGTTAGGTTAAAGATATTGTTCAAAGTTCCTTAGTAAATAGGCATCTGAAAAACAGTTCTACCCACTACACAGGATCTTACCCAATGCTATTTCATGCTAATTTTCCTGTATTCCTTCTCATATTCATTCAAGTCTTCAAATTAACCTGCTCCGGTTTGACACATACATACCGGTACAGTAAACTCCCTTTTATCCAAAAATCATGTCTTTTGATATGTTGGATAAGTGAATTTTACAGATAAACGAGTCCCTCTATATACTGTAGAGCTAAATATGTGTACAAATGGCCAAATATACTGTTTTCAATGCATTTAAAACCATTTCTAGGCTGTCTTAACTTCAAATTATCATCTAATTCAAGCTATGTCTACTTGAGAAGGGATAAATTGATGCATTGATGATTCCAGACATAATTTGAACGATAAACCATGATTATATCATTATATATACCTGTACAAAAAGAACCAAAAAATAATGGACACCCTGCCAATGGTGCATGAACTTGTGAACAACAAAAGACCGCGGCGCCGTCTTGAAAGCAACCATGTATTTTCGGATGTATACAGACTCTGTCTTACATAATTTATTCTCTCTCATTCGTACTGTAGTCTGAATAACAGAGGACAATTCGGATTCTCTAACTTCCGGAATTTTGCTTTTTCGGAGTGGTAGACCCCCCCCCCAATTAGAGGGCGTCATCTTTAGTATTTATATTTTAACTCTCAAAGAGCGGGGGGTTATGTGTACAGGATATCACCGTAGCACCAGGCGGCTATATTTACCAAAAATTAGCTTCACTCCATGCCCTTTTTGATGCATAAGCAAGAGCCAGAGCGTAATACAATTATATATCCGTGAAAGTACGCTTTACAATGGTACTTGAAACATTCTTGTACGACATCTGGTTATCTTGCAACGATCGTGCAACCGAAGGGCAAAATCTTGATTGGGTAATGCATAAATGCACAGAAGTTCGGTGTCAGTATCCTAGGTTCGAGTCCTTGGATTGCCACATGTATTTGTTGATTTCATTATTGAGTTTAGAAGTAAAGTTGGTTGGTGAAAAAATATAATTTATAGGCAATTTTCCAGTTTTTGGTGTATGAGTAAGGGAGGTGTATGTAGGACTTCAGTCTACGCCGCGCGACCGTGGCCAGCAGTTGAAGGCCGCCTATCATCCCTCCAACGCCCGGTCTCTCTCTCATCGCTCATAACAGCCTCAAAATGGCGCACATCATATGACGGGTGCCGCAGGATAGGCCAATTTTCTCTCTCCCGTCATATGACGGTAGCCGCAAATTGAGGGTTAAAGGTGTACAGTATTATGGCGTATTTCATTGTAAGAAAGTGAGAAAAGCAGTTTTTATTGTCATTCTCATTTGTAATTGTAATTCCCATACCCTAACAATCTAAGGGAGAGAAGGTGCAGTTTTGGGTGGGGGGGAAAAATAGGGGTAATATGTAAATAACTCTGGGATAAAACAAAAAAATATATATAAAAAATTAAAATTTGAGCCAAGTTTTGGCAAAAGTATACTTGCATTTGAGCAGGGTTTTTTTTTCAAAGAAATAAAAAGGAAAACTAAAAATTGGCTCAGATTTGGTCAATATCAGAGTAAACAAAATACTAAATTGGCTGGGATTTATCCAATGTTCAGTCTAAAATTGAAAAATATTTGCCTCGGATTAGAGCATATTTGACAACAGTAGGCCTAATGGGTTAATAATGTTTATTGCCTAACAACTTGGCTTTGGTTATTGTATCCCCCCCCCCCAAAAAAAAAAAAAAAAAAAAAAAATAATAATAATAATAATAATAATAATAATAATAAAATAAAATAATCCCAAATGCCGGACTTTTCCAAGATTTTTCCGACAGTCTCTAACAGTGTCGGACGACGTTCTCAGTTTTCGGAAAACTAAGGGCAAATAATGTCTGTCATAACCATAAAATTCCGTTGTCTGATATCTCATATTTTTCCGAGATTTATCCGACAGTCTCGAACAGTGTCGGACGACGCGCTCACTTTCCCGGAAAACTAAGGGTAATTGTCCATCAAAACCAGGAGACGCCATTTTGAGTCCGAGCTAACGGGACCCGCGTCACCCGCCCAGTACGCACTTGACTCGGTGCATTACAGTACTGTACATTATTAACCCTCTCACATCCTTATGACACAGAGGTTGCCAGATTAGCAATAAGAAATAGATTACTCTCACTCTTATAATTACCTCTCCAAAATTAGTTTTCTGCCCACAGCTAACTCAAAGACAACTGCAGAGGTTGAAGTAAATAAAATAAAGGTTTATAAATACCCCTGACGGTAACAAAGGCTTTAAAGTATCCCTAATAGGCTCAAAATTGCGTCAAGGACGTGAGAGGGTTAATGCATATACTGTACAGTAGTGTGCTACTGAGGGGGAGCAACGCCCCCCCCTCAACCCATCGTGTATCCAATTTACCCCACAATTTCCCTTACCTACTGTAAAAGCACGATTCACCCAATAAATGGCGCCATTTGACGCTGTATCTTCAGATTGATAGATAATGGGTAAGTTTATGCAAATCCTCCACTCAAACCATGCAAAACAACTATGAAACACTATAGGCCTATTCCTTGAAGAAAAAAACAAAAAAGGTGTTAAATAAGTGTTGAACGTTATCCAAAAGAAAACCATGGTAAAGGCGGCTGCTGTAGGCTAGTAATATTGAACGCTACCGCAATATATGTAGCCTAGGCTGATGATGACAATCAATAAGTCAAGAGGGTCCCGCAACCAATATTGTATCCCATGGCAGTCAGAATAGACGAGGATGTGAACATGCGATATGCCCGAATTAATAGCCTAGCCTAGCCTATCTATCTATCTATCTATTGCCTGACGCCGTGATCCCCGAAGGGGTGGCCACGAACGAACCGCCCCCATGCACCTCTGTCCCCAGTCAGTCGACGCCCCTCCCCCCAACCAGCACCACCTTCGTTCATGTACTTCCTCACTCCATCCTTCCACCTCATATTCGGTCTACCTCTCCCCCTCTGTCCCTCCACCTCGCTCTCATACACCCTCTTAGTCATTCTCTCGCTTTCCATACGTTCCATATGGCCGAACCATCTCAAGTTGTTCCTTTTCACACTTTCCAGCACATCTACCTCCACACCACACCTCCTTCTTACTTCCTCATTAGTCTGTCTATCCCTCCATGTAACTCCGCACGCACTCCTTAAGTAATTCATTTCCACTGCTCTCACTCTTGGTCTGAGTCTCTCAACCAACGTCCATGCTTCGCTTCCGTAAGTCAGTGTCGGGATTACCACACTGTCATGCAAGGACTTCTTCACTTCCATACTGACCACCCTATTTCTTGTTACTGCTTTTAGCGTTCCTACAACCCTCTTCCCCTGTTGTACCCTCTCCCGCACCTCTTCATCCATAGTCCCATCTTTACTCAACACACTGCCCAGATACTTAAAAGAGTTGACGATCTCCATAGCCTGACCGTTCAGCTTCACCTCACACTCTGTGACTTCACCCCTTTCGAAGACCATAACCTTGCTCTTCCCCGTATTTACCTTCAAATTCCGTTTTTCGCACACTGTTCCAAACTCATTTACCAGACCCTGCAACTCCCATTCATTATCACTCATCAGAACTGTATCATCCGCAAACAGCAGTATAGGTAGCTTCCACTCAATTCCCTCCCTTTTCAGCGATACACCAACATCCACTGCTCTTGATAGTATTTCTTTCATAACTCCATCCATATATACAGTAAACAACCACGGGGACATCACACACCCCTGTTTCAAACCAACATTCAGGTCAAAGAACTCGCTCTGCTCACTCTCCACACGTACTGCCTAGCCTAGCCTACATCACAAAAATATCTTCGGTAAACCTGACTTTTTGAACCGACCGCGATTTCAGTAAGTTTTATTTTGTTTTATCTATTTTTTCCTTCTGATAAAGTGTTGTTTTATATTGAAGGAGCTGAAATGAGTATTTACCCATTATCCAACAATCTAAAAACACGCCCGCCCACTATAGTCTATTTTTTTCCAGCTGAGGGTGAATTGCCCTTGGTTGGTTTCCTTGATATTTTCCCTGGCAACAAGTGGCAGTGAGAGAGTGCCGAGAGGTTCACAACAATAATATGAGTGCGGCGGCAGACGTAAATTAAAATAATAACTCATCGTATTTATTACCCATTAATTTCCGGAAGTTTAAACCTTAATAGCGGCTCGCTTGGTGTAGTGACTAGCGTCTCGGACTTCCACCCAGAAGGCCCGGGTTCGTGCCCACGCTCTGCGCATTAAAGATTTTTCACAAGCACTGAGTCGTTACCATCCCTCATGAGCAAAGGGATGGGGTAGTAGTACAGGACCCCAATGGAAATACGCCTAATCGGCCTCATTGAGCTATCCTTAGCTAGCTTAGCATGCGCTAGCTTTAAGAACTATTATTATTATTATTATTATTGCCATGTTATTATCTTGATTACTCAGCTATTATGTAGATTTTGTAGTGATTTTTGTTGTTAATTATGAAAACTTGGCATTAATACGACACACATATAGAGTAGATTCATATTTTTCCATTAATTATCGAGAAATCAGCTGATAAGGGATTCAATATATCATCAGCTGCAAAAACATAACTATAGTGGGGACTCGGGAGGGCTTTGAAATTCAGGGAAAATGATGGGTTAGGCTATAGGCCTAAGCATAAAAAAACATTAGCCTAGCCCTAGCCTACCCTAGTATTATGGGTAGGGGCTGCCACCCCCACACCCCCGCTGGTTGGGTAACAGTGCAACAAACATATTACTAGGCCTATGGTCTATGGGACATACCTTACTCTGGCAACGGTATTTATCAAGGAAACCAACCAACTTTTATTTCGTGATTTTTTTTATTTTTTGGTTTTAGCTAGTTTTCATCATTAGCCTATACAGTGGTTGTCATTACTGTAATTACTCCGGAAAAACGTTTTCAATTACTTTGAAAATGTTAATAGGCCTATTTACCTCCTGTTATCCACAGCCAAAGCTGAAGATTGCGGAGTAGGCCTAAATACCGTAGACTTCATTCAAGTTTTTTTTTGGCGACCGTCAAACTTTTATTAATCAAATACCAAACCAGTGGGGGTGTGGGGGCGGCAGTCCCCACCTAATATACTAGGTTAGGTTAGGTAAGGTAAGGTTGTTAGGTTAGGCTAATATTACCCTTTATTTTCGTCTTTTACCCCTCAATTTCCCTGTACTTCATAGCCCTCCCCACTATCGGGGTCCGTATCTTAAGATTGTTGGATAATGGGGAAAACATTTTTTCCGGAGATTCTAATTAATGACAACCACTGTATAATGATGAAAACTAGCTAGGCCTCTTACCTCGTGGGGCCGCGGTCTCCTGCTTCAGGCTGCTTGTGTCACATGACAAAACTTACAGAGGGTCCGGGCCCTAGTACAGGTATACGGATACTCCAGCTAGATTGTGTGATGAGGTGTATGTACTGTAATATGTTTGTGTAACTGGTTGTTTGTATCTTCTTGGATTTGCTTTGGGTGTTGGTCTATGACATGTGTGTTGTTCTACAAGATGATGGAATTTCTTTGTTTATTTTGATATGGGTGTGAAGTGGGGAGTTGGGCATGTGAAATTTGTAGGGAGGAAGGTCTGTTTAGGCTATTGTATATAGCTTTGGAGGGTTTCTGGGAGAGTTTGGGCAAGGAGTCTCTTGAAGGCAGTGGTATTTGGGGCCATAGCAGTTTCTTCGGAGAGGGAGTTCCAGAGCTCTGCTATTCTACAAGAGAAGAACCGTTTTCGGGCTTCTACTGATACATGTTGGCCTAGGCCTAAAACCAAAAAATAAATTCACGAAATAAAAGTTGGTTGGTTTCCTTGATATTTTCCCTGGCAACAAGTGGCAGTGAGAGTGCCGAGAAGTTCACAACAATAATATGACTGCGACGGCAGACGTAAATTAAAATAATAACTCATCGTATTTATTAGGCTACCCATTAATTTCCGGAAGTTTAAACCTATGCGAGAAAATCTGGCAAGAATGTAGTTACCGGGTGTACCACCCACCTTGTTTACACTATGCAGATGCCTTTAGATAAAAAATACATTAGCCTAACCAAACAACCTAACCTGACCTAACCTAGTATTCATGCAGTAATGACAGGGGGCAAATAGCAGAAAATATAGGCATATAGCGTCGAAATAGACGAACGTAAGTGCGAGCCCACAACATGACAACCGTACACCCGGAAACTACATCCTTCCCGAAAATCTTAATCTTAGGGTAGCATTCAAGGAGACTACTGCAGGACTCTTCTTCTTCTTCTTACCTCTGGCCGGGTATAGGCTATCCTAGTGTTTACTACCCTATACCCCTTTGAAAGGACATTAGCCTAACCTAACAACCTTACCTAACCTAACCTAGTATTATAGGTGGGGGCTGCTGCCCCCACACCCCCGCTTTGACTTAGATTTTTGGTGTATTTGTCTATGAAATGGGTATTTTTCAATTTGTTGATAACAAAAATCCTCCATGCGGACTATATGGAGAAAAATATGGAGAATCTATTGGTGACTATTTTCCCTAATAAATTGTTTCTCATAACGTCGCACTAGTGTCCTTGAATATTATCTTATTTTTTTTGTTCTCCCTTATAATACATTTCAGCTCTTAATGACATATATAGGAATAATGTATATGCTCTACCGGACCTATTAGGCCTAGAAAGATCGATGGGCTAACTGTCGGTCCAAATCATCAATATAACCATATCTTCTTTCTGAACAACTACCACAAACAACTTTCAAACCATATAGGCGTAGGCCTATTAGCAATTTAGCCTACCCACAAAAATTTATTTATCACAATATCCGTCACATATAAAATCCGTCACATATAAAACATTATGTCCTCCAAGGCTAACACATATATAAACTAACTTTGGTAAAATTCTAGTTTCACGTACACAGCGACAAAAGGGAGGCGCCGTTGTAAAGGCATAGCTTCCCGACCAACTATGAAGATCAGGGAAATTGCTGGGTGACCAGACGGGTCAATATTTACGAGTCACACCACAGCTGGGATCTCATTTTTAACGGTAGTTTTGGGTCCCTATCATTCTATGCTTCATTGCTATATACTTTTTATCCACCGGATTTTTGTTTCTTGTCTTTTTTTTTTTTTTTTTTTTTTAGCATTAACCTAACCAAAAAACCTAACCTAACCTAACCTAATAGCCCCCAAATACATTTAGGTTAGGTTAGGTTTTTAGGTTAGGTTAATGCTAAAAAAAAAAAAAAAAAAAAATATAAATAAAAAAAACAAGAAAAAATAATATTTTCCGGTGGATAAAAAGTATATAGTAATGAAACCTAGAATGATAGGAACCCAAAACTACCATTAGAAATGAGATTCCAGCTGTGGTGTGACTCGTAAATATTGACCAAAAGACGTAATATAATGATAATAAACTACATTAACGACATTAGCCTAACCTAACAACCTTACCTAACCTAACCTAGTATTATGTAATAGCTATGGTGCCGCATATGGGGAGAAAATATATATATTTTTTTGCAGTAGGTATAATTCCTTATAATGCATTTCCGCCGCTTTGGACATATATAGGAATTAAGTATGGTATATGACAACTCTAAAGTAGCCATAGAAATTTAGGAGTATGCTGTGAAAGCGAAACTAGAATTAAACCCTAACTTTAGTCTATAATATACATAACTACAATATAACAATAATACATCCGCGAAAATAGGAAAAATAAAAATTTCCTCTACCTGCCTAGCAGACTAGGCATTATTGTTACCATTGCATAGCTAATTTACCATATATAGTACATATTGCATCATTAAGTCTATCTACAATGACTAGTAAAGCTATAAAACTAGCTAAGAATGACTAGTAAAACTATAAAACAAGCTAAAATTGCTTTAAATAAACCATAAACAAACCCACCTGTCTTTCAATGGCCGCCGGGCAAATAAGGAAGAATGATGGTTGCCAACTTAGGGCACCAGTTTCCGCTAGATTCGTTTCTAAAGCCGCTAGATATTAAACATTCCATTATTTTATATATAAAATCGATTATTAGACTTCGAATGTTGCTTGAAAATTTGCAAAACATTTGATATTAGATATGCTATCAGGATATATAATAAATCTTTGTTAGATATAAATAAACATTACTAACATATAACATTAGAGATTGACAACACTGTCCGTAGCAACAATCGCTGACGCCGACTTTTGGCGGGAAATTCCAAACTAATTACCGTACATAAGAGTTGATATAGTCGGTTTATTTTCAGCTGAAGGTAAATTGGCACGTCCTCATCATGATTAATCGGCTATTACGAGGATTTTGAAGCGAAATGTGTTGTTAATTGTGAAACCATAGGCATTTATATGAAAGACATAGTAGTTCATGTTTCCATTTAGCATCAGCTGGAAACAAATAGTAGGCCTATATAGTTAGTAAGGTGGGATGGTTGCTTATTCTGGCCCACCTTAATCCTCATGTTTAGCTCCATTAGCTTTCAGATTATAAGACGTTTGGCCCATTATGCTAGTTTGGCGATTAGGCTGCATTGTAGAACTTTCACCACATTTCTTCGTCAGACCATCTGAACAGAGGCGCCAACCACACACACACACCTTTTGTTCTTCTCAACCACAATATGGAAATATATAGAGGGAGCCTGCCTCTTACCTTAGCCATATACAGGAACAATAGCAAGAGGCTGATCATATTTTATAATTTAGTTACTCAATTAAACTCCATTTTTCTTTCAAGTGTATTTGAGAAAACGAAGATTTTCTATGGGTAACTAAACAAACCTAAAAAATAACTGTTTTGGTGGTGTAATAGTTAAGTGTTTTTAAGATCTGCACGTGGTATCCCAGGTTCGAATCCCGGGAGGATCACACGCTTTCATTAATTTCATTGGGAGATGGGAGTGATATTGATAAATTGGATTATTAGCCTACATTTGATCGCGTATTTAGAGCAATGACTCGTTTTGACAGTTTATTCTGACGGTTGTATAGCCTACACATTGGAACGGTTATGTGGAAGTCAGAAGGTTAATTGATTAATTGATAATGTCTTTACCCCTTTAATTCACACAGATATCTCCTAAACTGTGGCAATATATATACTGTACCGTAATTTAAATGATGTGAGGCATGGTACTGACTCATAAGACTTTACTACTCAGTCAAGCAGGACAGTCGGCTGTGGCCGTAAGTCCCAGATGCTGGGTAGGGTAATTGCAAGGCAGTTTAAACTTGGCTGTGGCCAAAATCCAAAAAAACTTGGAATTGCTTGATTAATCCCAATTTTCCCAGTCTTTACTGAGGCGTGTCCGCTCCCCTCTTGAGTGGTATAGGGGCGCGAGTGTATATCCCTGAATGGTGTAGGAAGCCCTTGGTATATTCATGTATGAATAAACATTCTGGGTTTGTATATTCGCAGGTAGTGGTTGACAAGGGTGGCAGATAAAACACGAGCGTGGGGATGGGCACGGTGAAAACATAATATGATATTTGGGTTAATTGTTTTTGACAATAATCAGGGAACTGTTCATGAAGAGTATCGTAGACAATAAATAATAGGTATAGGTAGCGCCAACGAACTTGACAATTATCTCGATCCCTGACCTCATCGTAACTCAAAAGGACCTTGAACAAACTGGCTGTAAATTTCCACACCTATTTCCTGATGGAC
Organism: Paralithodes platypus; assembly: GCA_032716605.1. Classification (NCBI taxonomy): domain Eukaryota; kingdom Metazoa; phylum Arthropoda; class Malacostraca; order Decapoda; family Lithodidae; genus Paralithodes; species Paralithodes platypus. The sequence goes on from CM064512.1 coordinate 4,029,112, forward strand.
TCTTCCCAAATGATAGAAATGTCATCCCGATTGCTTCCATTAATTTTGAGTTATAAGAAGTTAAGGGGTCCAGATTATTGTCAAGTTCGTTGGCGCTACCTATAGTGGTATCATAATAATTTGGAAAAGATAATGCGAATGATTTCGGAAGGGAAAGCATCTGATGAGTAAATAATAACATAGTATTAATTGGGATCATTTGTTCTTGATAATAATAGACAAACGGATCCTGAAGAGTATCCTAGATAATAATTAATGTATAGTGGTATCATTATAGTTAGGAAAAAAAGGCAATGTAGGAATGATTTTTCATCATTGCTTCCACAGAAGAATGTTAGAATGTTTGTTATCCTTTGGGGTGTGGGGGGACCATATGTTGGACCTAAAATCATAATTACTGCACAAATTAAAAACAAATCTTTTTTGACTGACCATCGCATT
>CM064512.1:4029652-4089652 GCA_032716605.1 Paralithodes platypus
TAGTAATGTGGTGGGGTTATGAAGTAAGAACCACAACAACATTCTCATCTTACAAGTGAGTGAAGGCGGAGACAGAGAGAGAGAGAGAGAGAGAGAGAGTAATGTGGTGGGGATGAGTAAGAACCACAACAACATTCTCATCTTACAAGTGAGTGAAGGCGGAGACAGAGAGAGAGAGAGAGTAATGTGGTGGGGTTGAGTAAGAACCACATCAACATTCTCATCTTACAAGTGAATGAGAGAGAGAGAGAGAGAGAGAGAGAGAGAGAGAGATAGTAATGTGGTGGGGTTGAGTAAGAACCACATCAACATTCTCATCTTACAAGTGAATTAGAGAGAGAGAGAGAGAGAGAGTGTGAGTGAGAGTGAGAGAGAGAGAGAGATGATGGAGAAGACAGCAAACCAATTACTTATACAAATACGTGTTGGCATAATAATTCAAAACTTTATATAAAACTCATTAACTACAGTATATATTTAACATTTGCTTTTGAACTATGACAAATATATGAGAAAGAGTAAAAGATGAGTGCTTGGATAGATTATGTAACTATATGTATTTTTTTTAGTAAGCTATGTAATTTATATGTATGTTAACACGTATTTCCTATATGTGTAATTTTTAGTAAGCTATGTAATTTATATGTATGTTAACACGTATTTCCTATATGTGTAATTTTTAGTAAGCTATGTAATTTATATGTATGTTAACATGTATTTCCTATATGTGTAATTTTTAGTAAGCTATGTAATTAATATGTATGTTAACATATATTTCCTATATATGTAATATTTAGTAAGCTATGTAATTTATATGTATGTTAACACGTATTTCCTATATATGTAATATTTAGTAAGCTATGTAATTAATATGTATGTTAACACGTATTTCCTATATATGTAATTTTTAGTAAGCTATGTAATTAATATGTATGTTAACACGCATTTCCTATATATATGTAATATTTAGTAAGCTATGTAATTAATATGTATGTTAACACGTATTTTCTATATATATGTAATTTTTAGTAAGCTATGTAATTAATATGTATGTTAACACATATTTCCTATATATATGTAATTTTTAGTAAGCTATGTAATTTATATGTATGTTAACACGTATTTCCTATATATGTAATTTTTAGTAAGCTATGTAATTTATATGTATGTTAACACATATTTCCTATGTGTAATTTTTAGTAAGCTATGTAATTTATATGAATGTTAACACGTATTTCCTATGTGTAATTTTTAGTAAGCTATGTAATTTATATGTATGTTAACACGTATTTCCTATGTGTAATTTTTTAGTAAGCTATGTAATTAATATGTGTGTTAACATGTATTTCCTATACAGTATATGTAATTGTTAGTAAGCTATGTAATTTATATGTGTGTTAACATGTATTTCCTATATGTGTAATTTTTAGTAAGCTATGTAATATATATGTATGTTAACATGTATTTCCTATATATGTAATATTTAGTAAGGTATGTAATTTATATGTATGTTAACACGTATTTCCTAAATGTGTTATGTTTAGTAAGCTATGTAGGTAATTAATATGTATGTTAACACACATTTCCTATAAATGTAATTTTTAGTAAGCTATGTAATTAATATGTATGTTAACATGTATTTTTTGTAAGTTATGTAATTTATATGTATGTTAACACGTATTTCCTATATATGTAATATTTAGTAAGCTATGTAATTTATATGTATGTTAACACGTATTTCCTATAGGCCTATATGTAATTTTTAGTAATCTATGTAATTTATATGTATGTTAACATGTATTTCCTATATATGTAATATTTAGTAAGCTATGTAATTTATATGTATGTTAACATGTATTTCCTATATATGTAATTTTTAGTAAGCTATGTAATTTATATGTATGTTAACATGTATTTCTTATATATGTAATATTTAGTAAGCTATGTAATTTATATGTATGTTAACACGTATTTCCTATATATGTAATATTTAGTAAGCTATGTAATTTATATGTATGTTAACACATATTTCCTATATATGTAATTTTTAGTAAGCTATGTAATTTATGTATGTTAACATGTATTTCCTATATATGTAATATTTAGTAAGCTATGTAATTTATATGTGTGTTAACATGTATTTCCTATCTATTTTGTTTGTGTTATCGGAATAGGTAGGGTAGGCATTATTAGCAGTATTTTGGTTATTTTGTAGTATTTATATGTGTTTTATTACATATTGTTGTCCATTCATGTTTATTTAAGCATCTAAATTACTAAGTCAAATAATTATTGTCACACACACACACACGACCACATGTATGTAAACCGTGTACACATTAACATAAAACACGGACCCTTTAAGGGGGGTGACCTGTTTTTGTTCTGTCCTTTTCTATCTTTCTCTGGCTTGTATCCATTTGGCCCCATTCAGCCTACTGTTTTAAGACGTTTATCCCCATCCAGGTGTCAATTTTTTACTGGTGAGCGGTAGCGAGCCAGCGTATTTTTTATTTTTGTTTGACAGCAGGCTAAATTTGTACATTTTTCGATAGAAAAATGGTCTCCGGCGAAGCAGGATTTCTTCATATAATGCTGGCTCACTATCGCTCGCCAGGAAGAAATCGACACCAAGATGAGGATAAACGTCTTAAAATAGTTGGCTGAATGGGGCCGAATGGATACAAGCCAGAGAAAGAGAGGAAAGGACAGAAATAACAAAAAGCAGGTCACCCCTCTTAAAGCTACATACACGGTGTTGGGGTACATGCTATATATTTATACCCTGTTCCAAGTTAGTAGGCCAAATATCTTGTACATTGACCTCTATAACTCAGAAACCCCTAGCTCATACTCTCGGGGACCAAGCTAGTGGTCTGGCAATGGATGGATAGATAGATAGTAGCTATTAATTTACATATGTATATGTTTATTATAATATATCTAGGGTGGGAGGGGGGCTAGGAATCCTCCCCCCCTTGTATAATTCTCCTACTCGACGAGACAGCAAGAGAGAGGGGCGAGGGAACTCGACAATGGCCCCAGACCCTGAGAATACGAACTTTAAAGGCTGTTTTTGTTCGGACTCTGTCTTGTGTCGGCCACCCCCAGCAATGGAGTACCGGTATGTGCCTGAGTACGGTATATACATACATACATATATTATTTCCTTATTGTTAATATCTCTCTCTCTCTCTCTCTCACTCTCCCTCTCTCTCTCTCTCTCTTTCTCCCCCCCCCCCCCCCCCGCCTCCCAGGGAAAGTGTGAGAGAAAACACCCCATTATTTCAATTGATGGGTAACTGAGAGAGAGAGACAGACAGACAGACAGAGAGAGAGAGAGAGAGATAGAGATAGATAGATAGAGAGACAGAGAGAGAGAGAGAGGTAATTGATATCGATTTAGTTTTCAGTAACAATGAACATATGATAAATAGTGTAGAAATCGGGGACCACCTAGGAAATAGTGATCACAATTCTGTGTATTTTAATATACAATGGAAAGGTAATATCAGAGAGAATACAACATTAATACCTGACTTCAGAAAAGCCAATTATGGTGGGTTAGCTGTTAGCGGACCCTATGGTAAAAAAATTAAGTCGATCCAGGTGTCCAAATGAGTGTATCCTTTCTCAGGCACCTGTCATCTTAAGTCAGGAGGAGACGTCAAACTTGGTAGATACATACGATAATTTTATCAAGTCAGTATTCAATGCGCAAAATAAATATATCCCCAAAAGAAAAGTTAGATCAACACAGAACCAACCCAAATGGATGAATAATAGACTATTAGATCTTCTAGGAAAAAAGAGAGGAATATATAGAAAAATTAAAAAAGGCGAAATTCACCTACTTGCTTACTATCAGAATCTATCACGACAGGTAAAAAAGGATATTAGTAAAGAAAAAAGAAATTATGAAATTAAGGTTGCCAATGATTCAAAAAATAATCCTAAAGCTTTTTACCAACTATATAAATCCAAGGTTAGAGATGTAATTGGTCCCCTTAAAACTTCGATAGGAAAATTGACAGAAAGTGATTTAGAAATGTGCAGTACATTAAATAGTCAATTTCTTTCCGTTTATACTAATGAAAATTTGGCACAGTTTCCAGAAGTCCGTAAGGTATACAGCGATAGTATAGAAAATAGGTTAAGTACGGTTACTATAAGTAGAAATGATGTGGTTAAGGAAATTGACAGACTGAAACCTCATAAATCGCCTGGTCCTGATGAGGTATATGCTAGAGTATTAAAAGAATGCAGAGATGAGTTAAGTTATCCATTAACATTTCTATTTAACAAGTCATTAGAAACAGGTATAGTTCCAGAAGCTTGGAAGCTTGCAAATGTAGTTCCGATCTTCAAAAAAGGTGATAAATCAATAGCATCCAATTACCGTCCCATTAGTCTCACTTCAATCATAGGAAAACTACTAGAGTCAATTATTGCTAGGAAAATGAGAAAAACCACTTAGAAACATTTAACTTAATCAATTCTTCTCAGCATGGATTCACTCAGGGACGGTCTTGCCTTACTAATTTGCTTAGTTTTTTCTCAGAGGTATATGAAGCAGTAGATAATGACAAGTCATATGATATTATATATTTAGATTTCAGTAAAGCTTTCGACAGAGTCCCTCATGAGAGATTGATGAGAAAGGTTGAGGCACATGGAATAGGTGGGGCGTTGTTAGGATGGATTAGGTCATGGCTAATTGGTAGGAAGCAGAGAGTCAGCATAAATGGTACCAAGTCAGAATGGGGAGCAGTCAAAAGTGGTGTCCCCCAGGGATCGGTTTTAGGTCCCCTGTTGTTTCTTATATACATAAATGACCTAGATTTAGGTATAACTAGTAGGATAAGTAAATTCGCAGACGATACTAAAATAGGGAGATCAATTGATTCAGATAGCGATATAGAGTGCCTCCAAAGGGATCTAGATACCTTACATGAATGGTCAGTAAATTGGCAGATGAAGTTTAACATTGACAAATGCAAGGTATTAAAGATAGGGAAGATGCAAACAAATGTTAAATATAAACTAGCTAATTTAGAATTAGAAAATTCAGACTGCGAGAAAGATCTAGGTGTGTTTGTTAGCAATGATTTGAAGCCTAGAAAACAGTGTATAAGGCGTTCGTAATAAGGCAAACAGGATTCTCGGGTTAATCTCTAGGAGTGTGAGTAACAGAACTGCTGATGTTATCTTAAAACTTTACTTGTCATTAGTGAGACCCCATATGGATTATGCTGTCCAATTTTGGTGTCCTTATTACAGAATGGACATAGATTCATTGGAGAGAGTACAGCGTAGAATGACAAAAATGATCCATAATATTAGAAATCTTTCGTATGAAGAAAGGTTGAAGAAATTAGGTTTACATTCGTTAGAGAGACGCAGAGTTAGAGGGGATATGATAGAGGTGTTCAAGTGGGTTAGTGGGATTAACAAAGGGGACATGGCAAATGTACTAAAGCTCAGTGATAGCGAAAGAACTCGTACCAATGGTTTCAAATTAGATAAATTTCGTTTCAGAAAAGATATAGGCAGGTATTGGTTTGGTAACAGAGTTGTAGATGGGTGGAATGGACTACCAAGTGCTATAGTGGGATCTAAAACTGTAGGGAGCTTTAAGATAAAATTGGATAAGCATATGGACGAGAAGGGTTGGGTGTGAAGGGGGATCAGCCGGGTTGGGCCAATCAGCGCTCTGCAGACCTCCATAATCCTGCGTTAATCTCTAACCGTTTTGGTAAGATGATCCTCAGGGTATTAGAGTGTGAAGCCTATAATTGGGCTTTGTAATGAATTGGGGGTGTGTGGGACAGGGATCTGCCTTGCTTAGGCCAATCGGCTTTCTGCAGACTCCCATTTTCTTATGTTCTTATGTTCTTATGATATTGTTGTTACCACTTTCAATGTTAATGTGAACGCGACACAGCGATGCGCCGTTTGTATGGCACACCTCGTACATTGTAAATTTCATTAATCGATTTTAGGATTATGAGTCAGGGGACATCCTGACGACGTATACAGACTAAAACACACATAACAAAGCCACTCCAACAGCTTCCTCTCTCTCCAACACCCCTTCTCCCCTCTCAACACTCTTCTCTGAGCTAGTGCCGATACAAATGGCCAGTCCTGTATAGAATCGTGAGGTTCAGAGTCGTAAAGATTCCAGGACGAGCTCCATAGAAACTGAAACTGAGACTGAAACTGGTTGGTTGTTGGAAGGAACATAATAATTCAAGAGATCATATCAGATACTACTCTCCTTGACGCGGTTGGGGGCTTCAGTGACTAATTTTGAGTAGTTTTTCATTTCTCATTCTATGATTTTCCCCTTCTATTCTTACTCTGTCCCATCTAAACGCTTGTGCAGTAATCTGGAGACAACCCTCCAAGCAAACTGCGCATTTAAACAATAAGAAGAAGAAGAAGAAGTATTGAGGGATAAGCCTTTACAACGGCACCAAATAAACAAAGGCGAGGCAAGATAAAATATTTACAAGTTTCGGCTTACTAATTTAATTCGTCTTTCTCTTTTGTTTGTACTGACTAGATAAGAAAACGTTTTTCATACTATAGATAACTACTTTAGTTAGTCATAAATAGGCAGCTTAATGTAATTCAGATTACCTTTCCGTTCTTTACAATAATAACAAATTTAATAACGAAATGTATGAGATGTCGAACTCTCAAGCCCCGGCTGGGATAATATGTAAGTAAAAGGTCACTTAAGGTAATTTAATCCAATATATCCCTATTTATACCCCATGTCATGCCTTGTACTTTAACATGTAATCATGTAATAGTGTGGGGCATGTTATGGAAAGGTCACAATATGGCTCAGGCTCACAGGAACAGCTGATCAACATATGAAAGTAAAATTGACCTCATTACTTTCATTATGGAGGCCTTGTATTGCTTGTGGCCTCCCTGACAAGTTGATGAATGGCTGTTTTGTATAATTTGTCTACTGCGTTAGTTAATGTATGTTTCAGTCATCTTATGTCATAATATGGGGTGTGATAACTGGGCAAGGCCTAGCATTGGCTATTTTTTTTAATTAGGCTATGTTGATTAGGCCTAGGCCTATTTGGTAAATTGGTAGGTTAGGCTAGACCTATCCTATCAGATTCAGATAGGCAAATCAGAATAAACAAAGGTAAGATTAGGCGTAGTGGGCGTACCACTACCAGCATAACTTGTCTATAAAACATTAACCTAACCAAACAACCTAACCTAACCTAACCTAGTAGCCTATTCATGTAGTACTAGTAGGTTTGGTTAGGTTAATGTTTTATAGATGATTTATGCTGTATGTCGGTAGTGGTACGCCCACTACTCCTAATCTTACCTAAACAAGGTTGTTATGTGTGTTATAAACACCTAGGCTAATCATGATTCTATTTTTATATAGCCTAGGCATTACTGAAATTTATTTCATTAGGTTAGGTTAGACCCTAGTTAGGCTAATATAATATAATTAAGTAAAAATACATTGAAATAGAATCATGATTAGCCTAGGTGCGAATGTCAAGGCATAGCGGCTGTGGCCATGGCCTCCCTGGCCCCTGGGAGCTGTTCTATCTATTATTCTATAAGTATAGTAACCCCTCGCTATTTCGGACCTCTAATTGTCAGAAACCCGTACTAGCCGGATCTGCTGTTACAAGAAGTGAGTCTTGTGGGGAAGGATGTAGTTACCGGGTGTACCACTTCCGACATACAACATAAATCATCTATAAATACTTATAATAAAATAAATACTTATAAATCTATAATACTAGGTTAGCCTAGGTTAGGTTAGGTTGTTTGGTTAGGGTAATGTATTTTTGTATCCAAAGGCAGTCAAAATAGACGGGAACATCATGATGAGCGTCGCGTAGTGTAAACAAGACGGGCGGTACACCCGGTAACTACATTCTTGCCTTTTACTTTCAGGTACTTTAGTAACCTAAGCCGGTGGGTGAGTCGAGTGAGCCATCAACAGCTGCAGCGAGCCACCATGGCTTCCTCTCAAACACCACCAGCTGCAGCCAACACCAACAAATTGGGAGCTGAGAAGTCTCCATACCTCCTCCAGCATGCAGCAAACCCTGTCCATTGGTCAGATTTAGTTTTGTATTTGTTAATTGTTGAATTTTATATGTCTGCTATAAAGTCTGTTGTTTGTTGTTGCTGTTCCCCAGGCTGCCTGGTCGAACAGCCCCAAGGCCATAACCGAGTGCCCCCACAGAACCCTCCCTGCCTACCACAATAAAGCCTGGGTGACCGAAGCCACTCCATGGTTGTAATCCCGGAAGGATCACATGCTTGCAATAGTTTCAGGTATAATCCTGTGTAGCGGGAGGACCTGTACTTATATCTCAATAATTTGGTAATGCTATACTTTATTTTTACATTTTACATTCATAGATAGTCCACTAATATACTAGGTTAGGTTAGGTTAAGTTAGGTTACAGATATTGTTCACTGTTTCTTAGTAAATAGGCATCTGAAAAACAGTTCCACCCGCTACACAGGATCTTACCAGGCTTCATACCGTTGACACACTGAGTTATTTGCTCAAACTTTTTCAGACTGTAACCACAATTATCATCAAGATCTCTGATGCCATGCTTTCTCCCTTAAAGATGGCCATGCCAGAAGCACTTCCAGGCTATTTTGTTCATCATGCTCATTTTACATATTATTTAATCTATAAACCTTATTATTATTATTATTATTATTATTATTATTATTATTTTGTTTAGTTTTATTATTAATAGGAGTGGCAGTGAAGAGATGCATAGTGTCACTGACAGACTTGTCACAGACAGCTTTGCATTTTGTGTTCTTTCATTTCATAAATTTTATTTTAGTAAGCGTTGTTTCCACATAGCGATTTTGATATGTTGTTTTGACTTTATATTGTCTTTGTCCCAGGTTTGGTTTGACTTTGTTTGCAAGTTTTACATTTTAACTTAATTAAAACAATAAATCCTCATTTAAAGTTGTAGTTACATTCCTGAAAATCAACACTTTTAAACAAAACAACTTTAAGAAGCAATGATTTTCCATTTTTCTTGCAATTTTGGACCATTTTTGTTTGATTTACAACTTAATAAGGAAGCATAGCAACTTTAAGTGGATTTTGTTTCCTAATTAATGAACAGTGTAATTATGAAGCACCTTTAACCTCTTCTGTACTGGAGACATCTTTTCAAATATATTCTAGCTCAATATAGACGATTTTAGCCAGTTTAAGAAGGGCCTCCAGCAATTAACAGGCTTCGAACTATCTCACTTAACCCTTTTTACTATCACGGATCCATCTTATCCTGCACAAATTGGTCTAAATAAATAAACGTCGTCGGTAGAGAAGGGGTCAAGTGAGGATTCCCTGTATTGTATTTGCCTTCTATGATCAGGTACCCATGGGGGGAAGAAGCGTTCAGCATAGCGCGACGGGAGAACAAGCTGATCTTCCTGAGTGTGGGGTACTCCACGTGTCACTGGTGTCACGTCATGGAAAGAGAGAGCTTTGAGAACGCCGACATCGCCAAGATCATGAACGCCAACTTTGTCAACGTTAAGGTGGACCGCGAGGAGAGGCCCGATGTCGATAAAGTCTACATGAGCTTTGTCACGGTGAGTAGTCATCTTTGCTGTTTAGACAGTCAAAAATCAATAGTTTGCCGAAAACCATATTTCTAAACGGTGTAAATTTTAAGTTTATAGCCTACAGTACTGTATTAGAGAAACAGGAACCGCTCAATGTAAAGAGAGGTACGGTACATTACATTAAGAGAGCCCACCTCGCTTTTTTTTCTCTTTCTCTCCCTCTCTCTTTGGCTTGCATCCATTCGGCCCCATTCAGCCTACTGTTTTAAGACGTTTACCCCCATCCAGGTGCCAATATTTTCCTGGCGAGCGGTAGCAAGCCAGCATATATGTATTTTTGTTTTGACAGCAAGCTAAATTTTTCGATAGAAAAATTTCTCCGGCGAAGACGGATTTCTCCATACAATGGTGGCTCGCTATCGCTCACCAGGAAAAAATCGACACCTGGATGGGGATAAACGTCTTAAAACAGTTGGCTGAATGGGGCCGAATGGATACAAGCCAGGGAAAGAGAGAAGGATAAAAAAAAAAGCCGGCGACCCCCCCCTTAACTATATACTTCTAGTATGCGAGAAAAAAATAGTACTAGTCGTGAGCTATTAACAATATGTGTGGAGTGTCAAGCAACAGTATTCTAGATTTTTTTTTTTTTTTAGGAAAAAAAATATATATACCGTACAGTATAAATAAAAAATTAGAGACGGTACTGTTCCTTGACACCACACGTATTGTTAATAGCTTACGACAAGTGCTATTTGTTTCGCATTGCAGAAGTATATAGTTAATGTACTGTACCTCTCTTTACAGTGTGCAGTATCATAAGACATATTAGAACTTTAACATTGTCACAGGTTGTTGTTGTTCCCCAGGCTGTCTGGCCGAACAGCCCCAAGGTCTCGAGCACGGCCAAGGCCATAAACGAGCGCCCCCACAAAACCCTCCCTGCTTACCACTAACAAAGCCCGGGTGACCGAAGCCACTCCAAGGCAGGGAGCTGAGGAGGGTGCGGAAACGCCCGGGAAACCAAAACCCCACCCAAGGCCCTGTGCCCCTTAGCAATTATGAAGGGAAAGTTGAGGGGCAAGGGGAAAATGTGACGCTTTGGCTCCCAATCTGCCAACTTCTAGGTTGGCAGTAGGGAGGTCAATCCACGGAAAAGACACCGTCACTTGAGATCTAGAAGATATATAAGTAAAAGGAACAGTCAGAGTAAGCTATGGGTATGGCAGAGAATGCTCAGCTCTCACTCTGATAGACCAGCCCATCACCAGATTAATCAAGACTGTTTTTGCACTTCGGAATAATGTGTTGCTTCCAATAATATCTATAGAATTTTTGAGGATTTCTCCAAACGAGAGCTATGGAGATGAACTCTTTCATTAAGGCATCTTGCGTAAACAGATTAGAATATAAGAGTGAGCTCAGCAGATGGTATTAAAAAGTGGCATTATTGCCTTTGTGTGAAGACAAACTGCCAAGAAGGATACCGTACATGAAAACCATGTGAGAAGGACAGCTGGTAGTGGAAGACCACCAATGGAAGGGGAACAAGAGATAGGTAAAACACATTGAAGAATTTTGTATGTACAGTATGTATATATGTATATGAGAATGGTGAGATCGATATGTGGGGCCAGGTTACAGGATAGAATAAATGTTGAGCTGATGAGACGTTTAGGTATAAAGAGTATTAGCGAGGTGATGCGTACAAGTAGATTGGGATGGTATGGACATGTGGAGAGAATGGATGAACAAAATTGGGTGAAAAAATGCAGGTCTGTGATTGTGGAGGGAGCTGCACCAAGGGGTGGACCGAGGAAGACCTGGGATCGGACTATACGTGCCGATCTCAAATTAAAAAACTTGACAAGTGAAGCAGCCCTTAACAGGGTTGCCTGGAACGCCGCCATTAGGACAAGAGACTGAAACTGCACGTATGTGTGGAGCACTCAGTCTTAAAATTTTATGTATGTATGTATGTACCCAGGCACATACTCCACAACTGGGGGTGGTCGACCCGAAACAGAGTCAGAACTGAGACAACATTTTAAGTTCAAATTCCTAGGGTTCGGGACCACTTTCACTCTCCCTCACCCCTTTCTGTGTCTCATCGAGTAGGTGAATTTTAGAAGGGGAGGATGATTCCTAGGTTCCCATCCCCGAAGTAGGAAAAGTAGTATGTGTACAGGAAAAGAGACAGGCAGAAACGGCTAAGGTTAGGTAGAGGATGCCAAACCTCACTCTGGACAGGACCAGCCCTCACCTCATGAATTTTGTTTTAGAGTTGTCAAAAGGAGTAGGCTACAGTACACTATATGTCTAGACACACTAACCTGGAAACATTTCTGCCATGACCAGCTTTCAGCAGGGACTTCCCTGTAGGATGCAAGGCATTGCTGATGATAGTGAATTATGCACATTAGACACATTTAATTTACCTAAGAATCTATTTGTAATACTCATAGTTCCTCTTTAAAAGGATCTTGACTTTCTTCTTCGCTGCTATGTCAGTCTTTTTTCTTTTATTTTTAAATTATAGATTTTTTTTTTTTTTTTTTTCTATTCAGTTTAGAAATCTACTCTAGCCCTCACCATGTTCAAAGGTCCCTAACCCTTTGTCCCTTGACCTGACCTCCCCACTGCCCCCTTCCCCCCTAGGCATCCAGCGGGCGGGGTGGTTGGCCCATGAGTGTTTTCCTGACCCCCGACCTGATCCCAGTGGCGGGGGGGACCTACTTCCCCCCCGAGGATCGCTTCGGTAGAATTGGCTTCCCCACCCTCCTGACAACACTGGCTGGCAAGGTAACCACCGGCTCCTTACAGCTGACTCACTCCAATAACCCTCCTCTACCTCCTCCACAGCACAGGTAGTCGGCAGGACAGTCAGAACAGGTGGTTGAAGCGCTCAGACAGAACAGGTGGTCGGAATAGTAGCTCGATTACTCTAATCGTTTGTGAGTTGTAAAGAGTTCTAGAGTTCGGACATAATTACTTGGAATAGGGCACAGGTCTCCCTTGATTTACGATTGTGTTACGTTCCTGAAAAGCCAAAACCCAAACACAAACACCTAAAATACCTACAATAATATCGTAAATCGGAGCATCGGATAGTGAGGGCGACCTGTATAGTGAGTAAGTTATTCGGTTGCAGTCCCTGAGTGGCAGCGGTGGTTGGCCAATGAGTGTGTGGTTGACCCCGGAGCTCCAACCAGTGTACGGTGGGACTTACTTCCCTCCCTCCGACCTCTACTTCGGTCAGCCCGGCTTCCCTCAGATACTGATCTCTCTCGCTGCACAGGTTTGTCATAATGGAATGGATCACAGGAATTGCATGAGTTCTCCTTTATTTCTAGTGAACCTGAAGTAATATGTAGTTGTTTTATGATTGCTTTGCTTTTAATTTTTTGCTTTGCCATATGTCCTTGGTGTTGTGGCACCATGTTTTCTTTCAGTCAATCAATCAATATGTACAGTTGTAGTGTTGGTAAGATTATAAATATACAGTATGATTCTCTATACAGTATGTGTTCTTTATTCATGCAGAGTTACTAAAATTTACTAGAACGTCCCGGACTTCCCAAATTGACTTAATTCCTTGAACGTGACGATAGTGCGTTGTTATGTGTGCGATTAGTTTGCTTGGGAAACAGATTAACTTGCTCATGTAATGTACACCCTATGTGGTGGATTGTGTTCTTTTATTTCATAAATTTTATTTTAGTAAGCGTTGTTTCCACATAGCGATTTTGATAAGTTGATTTGACTTTATTGTGTCTTTGACCCAGTTTTGGTTTGTTTAGTTTGCAAGTTTTACATTTTAATTAAACTATACTTTAGTAATTTGTGATAGTCGCCTAGATCTTGGCAGTCACTATAGTCACAGTGATAACATGATGGGACAGTGTTGTGGCAAGACTTCAATGTTGTTGTTCCCCAGGTTGTGCTGTACAATCGCGCTAATAAGTGATGTCTCGGCACCAAGTATGTTTTGATTAATATAATTGGTATCGGCAATATCAAAGCTACTCAGTGGTCTGGTTAAACTAATGTACACAAAAATTAAAAAATAAAGTAGTAGTAGCAGTAGTAGTGCAGTACAGTAATGACGTTATTATGATCTCGCACCATTGTAAAGACAATAAATATTTCTGTGTAAGCTACTCACTTAAGATGAAGACTTGGTCATTTTAGTATTTCTGTCTTCAAAACCAATAACAGCCAATAGGAAAATATATACTAATTTTTCTCCTACTTTCAACAGTGGCGTGAGAATGAGTCCAAGTTCCGCGAGTCTGGGAGCAAGATCATGGAAGTGCTGAACCGCAACGCCAGACTCTCACCACCCGGAGACCCAGACATGCCGGGCGAGGAGGCCTTTGCCAGGTCAGACATTAGTATAGGTACAGTAGCGCCAACGAACTTAACAATAATCTTGACCCCTTAATTTCTTATAACTCAAAATTAATGAAAGCAATCGGGCTGAAATTCCTCTCATTTGGGAAGAGTCCACCAGGTGATAGGTGTAGATATTTACAGCCAGTTTGCTCTTGTCCCTTTTGAGGTATGGAGAGGTCAAGGATCAAGATTTTTGTCAAGTTCTTTGGCGCTACCTATAATCATGCAATTAGTCAGTTTTTTCACTCAACACTGGTCTGGCAGTTTATGAGGTCAACATTTAATATTTTTTCTGTTACCTAATTCACCTATCATCAGTCTAGCTTCCAATACTGGTGCAAAATACTCCAGAAATGTTGCCAGATTTTTTTTTAGCATAGAATGTTGACTATAAAATCTCTTGTGTGATACCGGCTTTGGCATTCTTCAGTTGGAAGAGAGAGAATTATTAAAGAATGACAGAATAAATTGGGGAAAGTTAAGTACACTCAACTCAACCAGTAAGTTTCAACCAATACAGGTTAGGTTAGCTCAGGCAAGTTAGGTTGGATTTTTGGCTGAGATCATGAGTTAAAATGTAAAACTTGCAAACTAAACAAACCAAAATGGGACAAGGACAATATAAAGTCAAATTAAATTATCAAAATCGCTATGTGGAAACAACGCTTACTAAAATGAAATCTATGAAATAAAAGAACACAATCCACCACATAGGGTGTACACTACTACATGAGTAAGTTAATCTGTTTCCCAAGCAAACTAGTCGCACACATAACAACGCACATAACAACGTTGTGAGGGAGCCAAATATATGGGTTAATAAATACTGTTGTCTTTCTCCACAGATGTTTCAGTCAGTTCTCCCGGATGTACGAACCAGAGTACGGAGGGTTCAGTGAGAGTCCCAAGTTCCCACAACCGTCCAACTTCAACTATCTCTTCACCTATCACGCCCTCTTCCCGGAACTAGATGATGCTAAGGTAGGACTTGTTTCTTTCATTATCAATATTGCGGGCAGGAGGCTAGGAATCCTGCTCCCCTTATATAATTCACCTACTAGACGAGACAGAGAAAGGGGCGAGGGAATGCGAAGTGGTCCTGAACCCTATGAGTTGGAACTTCAAATGTTTCTGTTCGGGCTCTGTCTTGAGTTGGCCACCCTCAGCTATGGGGTATATGCCTGAGTATATACATACATATACAAATACATACATCAATATCACCACCTACCTCTCTTCACCTATCACACTCTTCTTGGACCTAGATGATGCCAAAGGAGGACTTCTGTATTTTTATTACCAAAATCACCTACATCTCTTGCACAGGGCCCTGGGTGGGGCTTTGGTTTCCCGGGCGTTTCCGCACCCTCCTCAGCTCCCCGCCATGGAGTGGCTTCGGTCACCCAGGCTTTATTGTGGTCGGCAGGGAGGGTTCTGTGGGGGCGCTCGGTTATGGCCTTGGAATTGCTCGGGGCCTTGGGGCTGTTCGGCCAGGCAGCTTGGGGAACAACAACAACAACAACAACAACAACATCATCATCTCTTGCATGCATGTTTCTTGGCATTCTGTCCTCATCCATTCTCTGAACATGACTAATATTAGACCGTTTTAATTCAGTCTAGGAATGAGGTACCGGTAATATGCTGTAATTACAAGCTTAAGAAAACCTTGAGTATTTCTTTAGTACAGTAAGAAGTTGTCAACTAATATTCTTGTGTTCTGGCTAACGGTTCTTGGACATCTCAACCAGTGTAACTATTAACCCTTTCAGGTTCGGTTGTTGCCGCTTAGTATTCAAAATAGAATTATCTTGATCTTATAATTACCTCTCCAAAATTAGTTTTCTGCCCACAACTCGCTCAAAGACAACTGCAGAGGTTGAAGTAATTAAACTAAAGGTTTCTAAACACCCCTGATGGTCACAAAGGTTTAAGGAATCCCTTAAGGATGCGATCGCGTCCACACGTACGTGAAAGGGTTAACTTAGAGTCTTAGACTATCCTAACGTAACAGCATTGGTTATATTGGCACTGATTTAGAGCTATTGCTTGAAATGGTCTACTGGTTGTGTTGTTACTGCTGTACGGTTCTAATACAAGACTATTGTATTAGTCTCAGTGTGAAGGCATTAACCCCTTCAGCATGATGATGTCTTTACTGTATTACCTTTTGTTTATTGAGATAATAGTTAACCCTTTAAAAAGATTATAAGCTAAAATATGATCATCTAATGGTAACCAGAATAAGACGAAAAATGTCATGGTGCTGAAGGGGTTACTAAAGTGAAGTTGTTGCCCCCACAGAAAGGCCTAGACATGGCCCTCCACACACTGGACCAGATGGACCGAGGCGGCATACATGACCATGTGGCACAAGGGTTCGCCAGGTGAGAGGCAAACACGGAATGAGAGACACCATTATGTTTCTTAACCCTTTCACACATTTATGATGCAGAGGTTGCCAGATTAGCAATAAGAAATAAGAGTTCTCTCACTCTTATAATTACTTCTCCATAATTAGTTTTCTGCCCACAGCTAACTCAAAGACAACTGCAGAGGTTGAAGTAACTAAACTAAAGGTTTATAAATACCCCTGATGGTAACAAAGGCTTTAAAGTATCCCCAATAGGCTCAGAATCGCGTCATATGCGTGAAAGGATTAAGACTCGAGTTGAGTGTGAGAGGGACTACAGGAAAATTTTCATAAACTTGCATTATTTTGGCCATTTAACCACTCCCAGGGGCATAATGTGAATTAATGAACTATGTAGAACTGCAAAATTAATTTTTGTCTTTCCACCAAGAATTCCTACTACTGTACTTCATACCACATTAAACTGCACTGGTTACCAATAAGAGCTAGACTACAATTTAGGTTGTGTCCTATGACTTAAAATGTAAAACTTGCAAACTTTAAAGGTTCTTGAATTCGGTGAGCAGGACCTTACTAAACTGGTAAAACATCCACCGGCACGCCCTTGTGTAATTCGGTGAGCAGGACCTTACTAAACTGGTAAAACATCCACCGGCACGTCCTTGTGTAATTCGGTGAGCAGGACCTTACTAAACTGGTAAAACATCCACCGGCACGTCCTTGTGTAATTCGGTGAGCAGGACCTTACTAAACTGGTAAAACATCCACCGGCACGCCCTTGTGTAATTCTGCCTCATGATAACGATTCTTTGCGTCTTAATGTGCCCGGAGCTATCCAACAATCATCTTTCTCTGGGAGGTCATTCTCTTATATGACTCCAAGGTTAAATGTCAGAATTCCACTGTCTGTTAGGTGGCTGAGTTCTGTTGAATGCTTCAAGAGGTAACGTAAGACATTTCTTTTTGAGATAATTCATGATCTTGCGAGGGGTGTCATGTTACATGACTACAGAATTTAGTTGAGGCCACTGTTATTGACTTTATCAATATTTGATGTATTGTATACAAATTGTAGTATTTAGAACTGTTGAGGGTTAAGAGTTTTGAAGCTCAGGTTTAGCGATTTGTGGCAAATGTCCAGTAAAGTTTCTGTAACAAAGGCACACCGTAGCCCTGTCAATCAAGGGAGTGCATGACATTAAAAACTGCATCTGCATCATCAATTGGTACTTTAGAGAAATGAGTACCATGATTATAATTATAAATATTATTATTCACTAACCCCTCTGTTCTAGATACTCAACAGACAAACGTTGGCATGTGCCGCACTTTGAGAAGATGTTGTACGACCAGGCCCAACTGGTGGTGTCGTACCTGGACGCCTTTGTGGCCACCGGGCGAGGACGGTACGCTGATGTGGTGCGAGACATTGTTACCTACGTCACCAGGGACCTCAGTCATCCGGTTAGTACCTTACTTTATTAACCACTTCACTACGTGTGGTGTGGATGTAGATGTGCTGGAAAGTGTGAAAAGGAACACCTTGAGATGATTCGGCCATGTGGAATGCATGGGAAGCGAGAAAATTACTAAGAGAGTGTACGAGAGTGAAGTGGAAGGACAAAGAGGGAGAGGTAAGCCGAGAGAGAGGTGGAAGGATGGAGTTAAGAAGTATATGCGTGAAAGCGGTGCTGGATGGGAGTCAAATGACTGGGAACAGAGATGCATGGGGCGATTCGTTCGTGGTCACCCCTATGGGGATCACAGCGATAGATAGCTGGACTACATTAATGTGATGTGAGATATTTTTAACTGCATTACCTGGGACCTTAGTCATTCAGTGGATTGCTTAGACTTTCCTTAACCACTTCACTACTGTATATTGATGTGTTGTGAGATATATTTACCTATGTATTGAGGGTCCTTAGTCAAGTCATCCAGTGAGTGCCTAGTTCATGAAGTAGATATTACGTTTACTAACATTACAGTTATGTTGTCGAGTTTCATATATTATATTTTTTATTAGTCATGGAATCCAATTAAAAAGTATCAGTAAGTTGATATATATTGTTGATACGTTACATAATTTTTAAAGTGTAAATATAATGTAGAGTACAATATATACCCTGAATATACTTTTCATGTATTGTTAATGTATTTATTTTATATTTTGTGTTTGTGTTTAGAGTGGTGGGTTCTACAGTGCCGAGGATGCCGACTCCCTGCCCACGTCTGACTCGGAGGCCAAACGTGAGGGAGCCTTCTGTGTGTGGACGCACGAGGAGGTCACCAGGCTGCTAGGTCAACCCATCAGCCCGGGTCATGAGGTCACACTGGCTCAACTCTTCTCACATCACTACTCTGTGGTGGAGGGGGGCAATGTTGACCCATACCAGGTTAGTTTATAATATTTTACCTTTCCAAATTTGGAACATGTTCTTCAGGAAGCTGAAAAACATAAGTGATGTTTCTAAGTCTACGCGTTGACTGTAGCTGGCTTCCTGGATTACGTATGGTTACCGTAAAGGATTCATAGTGGCTTACAGGGGAGGTGTGGTGGAGTGGTCATGCCACTGGATTGGTAATCCAATGGACCCGGGTTCAAATCCCGATATGTCAATGGGAAGATATTATTGGGATTGAATTTGTGCTGTACCTAGTATCAGTGCATTACCACAAAGCCCACCGAAATGCCAAACAAAAATGCTTACAGGGGAGGTGTGGTGGAGTGGTCAGCCACTGGATTGGTAATCCAATGGACCCGGGTTCAAATCCCGATATGTCAATGGGAAGATATTATTGGGATTGAATTTGTGCTGTACCTAGTATCAGTGCATTACCAAAAAGCCCACCGAAATGCCAAAAAAATACCCTCATTGTTCCCTGATTAAATAACTATGAACATTCCCATATTCAAAATATGTTACAGGGGGACAATGCCTAGTGAGTTCACTGCTCAATAGGTGGCGTTCTGAGAGTGAGGGTCTGAGTCTGGAGGGTGAGACGGTGAAGCACTTGAGCGAAGCAACCAGCCGCTTCAGAGATGGAGCTGCTTCGAGCCATGATGGATGCATCACATGTCTCACTCCCCAGGCTGGAACAAGACCTCACGGGCTTCACCGTGTTGAGCGGTGGAATGTACAGGCTCTCAGCCTATGCCCGAGAGGGAGTAGTTGGAATATAGAAAAAAAGAAAAAAAAAAAATCACGAAATCCTCATATGATCCCGATCGCTGTGTCTGGGGCCATTTTGGTACAAGCAAACTTCATAATTCAGTATCTACTGATTGAGACCACCTAGAGCAGTCAACATTTTTGCAAATTGTAGAACTTTTTGTTATCTGTAGAATGCCATTGAGATGACATTGTTACGACGCGTGGTTGCCGTGTTATGATGATTTTAGCGGCGATTTTTAGCCACATATTTTGTCTCATATGAGGCCTCCCGGATTCCTGCCAATTTTTGTTTTTGCCTCATATGAGGCCTCCCGGATTCCTTGGGTTAAAGGTTAAGTAAAATTAATAATATTTTTCCATAAAGTTTTCGTACAGATTCACTCTGCATTTTGAACTAAAAAAAAAAAAATCCGGAATTTGCATAATATTTACATAAGTTTGGGGTGCTTCCTCAACCAAGTGATGTCTTCTATGAAAGGTAACGGTAATTCAGTACTGGTACCTTCAATTGATTTGTATTATACAAGTACTGTACAGGTATTGAGACTGTTAATGTTTTGTTTGATGTGGTTAGCTTGCATTTCAGTAAAGTTGTCTAGTTTCATAAATTTATACCCCTACAAAATATAGAACTGCCTTTTAGACTGATACCAATGCCTGTAAATTGATATCAACTTTATACTAACTTAATATTTGTTTGTTCCAGGATCCGCACGACGAGCTAAAGAAACAGAACGTGCTGATAGAACATGGTAGCCTGGAGGAGACTGGTAGAGAGTTTGACCTGAGTGTGGAGCAGTGTGAGGAAGGTCTGGAGAAGGCTCGGGGTATTCTCTTCCAGGCACGCAAACAGAGACCCAGACCTCACCTGGACGACAAGATGCTCACTGCTTGGAATGGTCAGTCTTTTGAGTTGTGTCTTTTTATTCTATTCTATCTCTATTTGGTATTTGCTCAAGCCCATTCCCCATTTTTTTTTTTTAACTGGGGGTGGCCGACTCGTGACAGAGCCTTTTTATTGATAAGCATAATACAGTATTTGACCATTTAAAAGTAACATTCATGAAAAATAGCAAGACTTAAACAGAAACCACATAAAGTTAAGCTAAATTTGATTTTTTTTTTTTTTCTATGTGATTGAGGGAGGCAAAAGGCATTACTGCCTATAGCGAGTGCCTCCCCCATAATTGAAAGAGTGACAGGGCCAAAATCAAGGGACGTTCGAGCCTAAATAAGGAAGGCTTGAAACGATCGGTCAATATCACCCGAGTGCGATTTCCCTCAACATTTATCATCAGCATTGAACAACCTTTCAACCAATACCGAGATGAGGAGAGCCTACCCCTTCTCAATATAACAAGATATAGAAGAACAAACCCTTTCCAAACTTTAAAGGGAGGTATGTCGTTTTTCTTGACCTCCTTCTCCCTCATGTTTAGCCCCATTAGTTTTGACATTTTATGATGTTCGCCCCATTAGTTTATCGATTTTAAGACCTTTCGTCCCATTACTTTATCAATATAAAAATCTTTGGTGTAATTTAGGTGTCGATTTTTTCCTGGCGAGCGACAGCAAGCCTGTAATTTAAGAGGAATCGGCTTTCGGCCGGGAAATTTTTCTACCGAAAAATGTACAAATTTATCTTGAAAGGGGTCTTTGGGGTCTTTTTTAAGCTTGATGGAGGTATAGGGAGCAAACTAAAATCCTCCCTTAAGATGGAGATGAGTCTATTTCTCGCTAGCTTAAAAAAACAAAACATGCTAAATATTGTTCCCTTAAACACTGCTACCCTATATTTCTCACTCCCAACTTGACCCCCCTCACCCTCTAGGTATGATGTTGGGAGCCATGGCGCGGGCTGGAGCTGTGTTGGGAGAGCCGGAGTACATCAAGAGAGCTGTACAGGCCGGGGAGTTCATCAGGGACCATATGATGATCAACGGGGCACTACTCAGAGCTGCCTATGTGGGGGAGAACAACCTGGTGTCTTTGTTAGTAGCCTACTCTAGAATTATAATGTTTTTTTTTCAGCAATAACAATTAAATCATTTGTAAATTTCTTATATTTTTACCTATTCATATTTGTTTTCACAAACTCACCAATTAATTTACAAATAAACCTAACTAGTGAAATCTATGATAGTAATGAATACATGTGGTACTCCAAGGACTCAAACCTAGGATACTCACACCAAATTCCGCACACTAAGCACTAGGCTATCAAGACAGTTTATACAATACTCTATACTATGCTCAGATAATAGAACTGTATAGATATGCACATTATTAAAGGAGAAACACTTGACATTTCATATAGTATATAGATTTTCAGGTAATTTGACGAAGAATCTGTAATCATAATATCAACCATCTTCATATTTCATATTGGTGATTTAGTGCACTAGCCTCTTTAATGCAGCGACCATTCTAATGCAGTAGCGACTTTAATGTTCTTTATGTTTCCAGGGGTTCATCAATCGCAGGGTTTGTTGATGACTACGCCTGGACAGTGCGAGGCTTTATGAACCTTTACGAGGCCACACTAGACTCTGACTGGCTGGGTCTGGCCGAGAAGCTTCAAGACAAACAGAACCAACTCTTCTGGGACGATGACGGAGGAGGATACTTCATGACTCAACCGGGAGATGCTTCCATACTGCTCAGAATTAAGGAAGGTTAGTCTGGTTTGATGAGTATGTTTGATGAGTTAATATTTAGGCTATTTCCATGAGAAACCTTCCCGCCAGTTAAGATAAATTCATATTTTTTTCACCAACCCACCAATTAATTTACAAATAAATCTAACTATTCAAATCAATGAAAGTAATGAATACATGTGGTACTCCAAGGACTCGAACCTAGGATACTCGCACCGAAATTCCGCACACTAATCATTACACTATCAAGACAGTTAAAGGTTTATGCACAGTTTGGAAAACAGCCATTGGGTGTTTCTTGCAAAACTCGAAACTGCTTTTTCAACCAATCGATTCATTACAGTTCAGTACTATGAAGACAAGAACAGAACAGAATTTTTTTTACTCTTTTCTTCAGATCAAGATGGAGCTGAACCGTCTGCTAACAGTGTATCAGCGGGCAATCTGGTGCGACTGACCCCGCTACTGAACCGTGCCGACCTGACCCAGAAGGCTGAGGGCATCTTTAGACTGTTCTCGGAGCGCCTCAAAAAGGTCCCCGTCGCTCTGCCGGAGATGACTACGGCTCTGCTGCTCTACCACAAGCCTCCCATGCAGGTTTGTTACCAAGGTTTTATTATTATTATTATTATTATCTGTCTTGAGTCGGCCACCCCCAATTAAAAAAAAAAGTATGTGCCAGAGTATATACATACAGTACATACATAAATATTATTATTATATTTTATTTCAGCCCCTTTAGACAGTTTGCACGCGATCGCGTATATAAGTGGTTTGGACCAAACACCAATTTACACGCGGATTGCGTATATAAATTGGGAAACTTAGTATTAACTGAAGTTATTATATACCCGATCGAGTATATGATCGTGTGTAATTTTAACAGGTGCTCGGTGAAGGGCAACACTAAATGTGGAGCTAGTTGGCAATTTCCTACCGAGCCAGGCAGTACCACAAATAAGTTCACCCAAATAGTGCCAAATAGTGTGGCTACTGTCAACAGATAAATTAGTTTCATTAAGATATCGGAGGGGGTTAATAATTTTTGTAAGGTTTAGACATTTTGTTTCTCTCAGCCAACAGTATAGTGACAGTTGTAGCAGTATTTTATTTATTTTATTTCCTCAGATCATCTTGGCCGGTAAGCAGGAGTCGGAGTCCCTGAGCAACATGTTACGTGTGATCCACCGCGAGAGCCTCCCTTGCCGTGTGTTACTGGTGGCAGGAGACTCTCACACCGCAGCCTTCCTTAACGCCAGACACCCTTCACTCAAAAACTACAAACCCAAGAGTGACGCAGGTGACACGCTGGCCTACGTCTGTCATGACTTTAGGTGTCATATGCCGGTCAATAAGCCTGATCTGCTGAAGGAGACGCTGAAGAGACCCGCAGTGGCTTTGCAGTAGACCTTCTGTAGCAGTTCAGTACGGTACAGTATAATACAGAGAGGTGTATGAGAGACGATACTGTATATATAGCATTATATATTTGGGAGAGAATATGAATTATGTAAAGGGAGAAATAAATAACTCAAGGAGATATTGAAGATTATAATGTAAAACTTGCAAAACAAACAAACCAAAACTGGGATGACACAAGATAAACGCAAAGGAACTAATCTAATACAGTACCTGGGCTGCGTTCATCCGTACTTCCCTTTGCAATACACTGGACAGGGAATGGCTGTGTACCAACATACCTGACAATGCACCCCACCCTAGCCCTGCTCATGAGTAGGGAGTGTGCATGGTGATAAAATCCTCATCACCATCATCATCATAAGGAAATAATACAAATTTGACTGCATCCTGAAGTGAATACATTAATACATACATACAAGTTTAAAGACTGCTTCGTCCACAGAGTGTGGCGCACGTTTATGGCCTTGGCATTGCTGAGGACCTTGGGGCTGTTCGGCCAGACAGCCTAGGGAACAACAACAGTCTCACGTCAACCAAATATTCAATTGCCAAATGCGTATTCCATAATTTTCTTTATTGGGCCAATTATTTCTGTATTGTGTTTGTTTACACACACTACTGTAGGTACACAGGAATTCGCTGCCCAGCGAATTGCAATGTGAAGTGTGGCTGAATGCAGCCCTGCTATAACCTCTCGATAAACGAACAGAAAATATTCGTAAGATATAGTATTTAGCAGATAGGTGTGTACTGTATGCTATATAATATTTAGCCTCTCAGTAGGTACAGTATATTAATAGAAAGACCCTTAAGAGATATTACGGTACCAAGTTAACATATATAAAAGCCTTGTCCATGTTAAGATGTGTATGCCTTGTTGACCTTATAAGTGTACAGTGGGCCCCGCAAGGGTGCGGTTACCTAAGTCCGAGACATGCGCGCACCCTTGTAAAACGCACCCTTGGAGCTTAAGAACCTATGGGAAATTCACTATGTAGTCCGGGGACTCTTCAAACTTACCCTTTTTTCGCCCAATAACCCCTGAAAAACATGAACTAAGGAAAGAATACCTGCACAGTATAGAAATGTGATTAGATATTAGATAGAATAGGGGTATTACACTCACTTTGGATGATTTATGTATGCGTGGAGGTTGGGATGTTGGTCTTACTGAGGAGCCTCGGACCCTCAGTAAGACCAACATCCCAACCTCCACGCATACATAAACCATCCAAAGTGAGTGTAATACCCATATTCTATCTAATATCTAATCACATTTCTATACTGTACAGTAGTCCCTCGTTATCGACGGCTTTTTTATAGACGGATTTGATTATAGACGGATTGCTTTATCATAGACGGATTCGACTATCGACTGACTTTAGACTGATTCGAGTATCGACTGATATATCGACGGATTAATTGTTTATTTATATTACTCTAATATACCAACCAAAATTGGATTAAATGATGAACAATAAGACATACAATAATAAGAAAATACACCGAAAACGAGAGCAAAAATAATTAGCCTAAAGACTTTAGGTTTTGAGTGAATCCGGATTCACCGACGATCGGAGCGTCACTTTCGACCTCCATTTTTAATGTTGTCAAAACAAGGCAGAAGCTCTAAGTCCACCCGCCTTTTACTTGCTTATTTGTGCCTGAACCTTGTATCTCTTGCGTTTATTATGGCCTCTAATGTATTCAGTGATAGATATTTGCAATATACTCTAATATGTAAGGTTATGTGTAAAGGAAACACTTAAAAGTACATAGGATAGAGACCACGGATACTGTACGTGTATGTACGGTACCGTAATGTACGGTAATGCGGTATTGACGGTTTTTACTATCGACGGCAGTCTTAAGAACGTAACCCCCGTCGATAACGAGGGACTACTTACAGGTATTCTTTCCTTAGTTCATGCTTTTCAGGGGTTATTGGGCGAAAAAACCGCACACTTTGCTTTTTTCGCGCTTTTTTCGCACCCTTGGATTATACGCACCACACGGACATCTGCCGCACGGTTGGAGAATCGCACCCTTTTAGTGCGCACCCTTGCGGGGCCCACTGTACTGTACACTGGTATACTATATATATATATTGTAGATGTTCTGTAAGGGAGAGTACTATGTTAACGTATATAAAGGCCTTACTTCCCTCACGGCCACATACCTGTAGATACAACATACAGATTAGTGTTGAGATAACTTGGAAAAGTTGACAGAATGAATATAAACACCCTAGGAGGAGGAGCACTTTATTGTCAACATTTCGCTTTGGTGACCTGAAGAAGTTATCTGCGAAACGTTGTCAATAAAGTGCTCCTCCTCATATGGTGTTTATATTCATACAGATTAGTCTCGCAATGGAAACAGATTCTGCAACACATCTCTTAACCCCTTAAGCGTGAAAAGACCCTAGGGGCAAGGGTAGTTATTTGTGCATTTCTAGCCTTGGATTCTGACAGAATTTGTTATATTTACAATATAGAGCATTATTTGTTTTCAGTATGCTTTTATTTTATATATATGATGTATATATGAACCTTCAAGAGTGCTAAAATAAGTTGGAAAAGTATTTGGGTGGTGAAAAACGAAGATATTGGCCACCCGGTCATAATCTCAGGCGAGAGAGAGAGCCACAGGCAACCCTCCCCTCTCGCTGTCTGTGAGTCAACTGAGGCGAGCGGGCGGTGTCTAGGTGTTATATAACGATCTTTTATGCAACCCACTTGTGCTACATTATCACGGGAGAGAAAAATAACCGATAAATGATGAAAATAAGAGGAAAAATAGGTGATAATTGAGGAGGGGGGGGAGGGGGGAATAAGGTAGGGAAGGAGGGGAGGGGGGAGGGGGTGAGAAACACATGGATGAGTACTAGAGGGGAATTATCTCACCTAGAGACAAATTCCTTTGTTTTGATAGCCCCTGGGATGTTTTGGAAGGCTTTTTTTATGGTCTTGCTTCCGTGAGGCCTATCGCGTTCCCTATGGTAAGCCTTCCGTGAGGCCTATCGCGCTTGACGGGTTAAGTGTGCAGTACCTTGTAATATAGATAGATTTTTGTTTTCTTTTGTGTATAAAGGATGCAATGGTACTGTATATATTATGAATATTATTAAAAAAAAAGAACTAAAGTAATGCAAGGTCAGTATAGAGTAAATTAAAATGTAATACTTGCAAACTAAACAAACCAAAACTGGGACGATACAAGATTAAGGTAAAATAAATAATACAAAAAATGCTGAATGAAGTAATCAAAGTTATACAAATTCATTGGAAGAACATCTATGGCTCAATTTTGATGTTGGACGAGTTCATAAAACTAGGTATTTACTATCATTTTGATTTTATTGATATGTTTATTTATTTTTTACAATACTCAAAGGTGTAGAAATATGTTAACGCTTGTTTGTATACGTGGGAAATATGTCATGATCTAGTTTTTAAGCCCTTGTGCGTACAAGGACTCAATTTACACCCTTTCTGGGATACTTAAAAAAGCCTTTGCGGATCTCTTCAGCGTGTTATCCCCCCATTTAGTCACCTTGTACGACAAATTCTTTTTCTCCTCTAAATATGGAAGTGTATGCTTGTATGTATAAAGGAGAGAAAAAGCAGGAGTGCATGTGTGAGAGAGATAGAGTGTGTGTGTGTGAGACTTTGAATGTATGTGTGTGTTATTTATCAGAAGGATTGGCAATTGAAAATAGCTTCAGAAAAAGGAGATACTTGGAGAAAATTAAGTTATATAGTTATGAAATGAGCTTTAATGCACTACGTTACTATAGTCGTTTCACTGTAAGTAGGCGAGACATCATGACCGCTAACCTCTGTAACTAAAAAATGACTAGAGTAATCGAGCTAATATTTCTACCATTTGGGAAGAGTCAGTCAAGGAATAGATGTGGAAATTAACAGCCAATTTGCTGTAGTCCTTTTTGAGTTACAGAGGTAAGAGGTCATGATTTCTCGCCTATTTACAGCGAATAGACTATAGTATGTACCATTTCTTTGACAACATCTCACTAAAAGGAGATTCATTCAGGAGAAACACCAAATATTGTTAGTTAGTTATTGTTTATTTACTGAATTAAAAATTAAAATGTAAAACTTGCAAATCAAACAAACCAAAACTGGGACAAGGACAATATAGTCAAATTAAATTATCAAAATCGCTATGTGGAAACAACGCTTACTAAAATTAAAATTATTAAATAAAATTGTAAATTGTAAAAAAATAAATAATTGTAGACATTGTAGAATATGTAAATGTTGAGTAAAACAGTTGATTTGTTGTGTATATTGTCATTGTTGATAAAATGAATGACAAGGCTTTTTAGGGAATATTAGTATAATGACTAAATATCCCTGAACCACAGAGCTACACTGAGTTGATATTAGTATAATGACTAAATATCCCTGAACCACAGAGCTACACTAAATATCCCTGAACCACAGAGCTACACTGAGTTGATATTAGTATAATGACTAAATATCCCTGAACCACAGAGCTACACTGAGTTGATATCGGGATCCTGACCTTTGCTAGCCAGGCCTACCTCCCCTTTTGTACTTCCAAACTTCCAAGCGTGGCTCAGTCGATAGAGGGCAAGTCTGGTACTCCAGAAACCCGGGATCAATCCCCAGCTAGGGCCAGATGATTTTGGAAAACTAAAAATCCTTAATCATCCGGTATTACAATTAGTGTCTCTCTCTCTCTCTCTCTCTCTCTCTCTCTCTCTCTCTCTCTCTCTCTCTCTCTCTCTCTCTCTCTCTCTCTCTCTCTCTCTCTCTCTCTCTCTCTCTCTCTCTCTCTCTCTCTCTCTCTCTCTCTCTCTCTCTCTCTCTCTCTCTCTCTCTCTCTCTCTCTCTCTCTCTCTCTCTCTCTCTCTCTCTCTCTCTCTCTCTCTCTCTCTCCTCTCTCTCCTCTCTCTCTCTCTCTCTCTCTCTCTCTATCTCTCTCTCTTTTCTTCACAACGATGCACTGTGTCCACAGGGATGTAGCCCCCAGATAACTGCACAAGTAGTACAAGACTTACAGTTCATGGCGAGGGGGCACGATTTCTAGCAGATAGTAGCATAGATGGTGACAATTAGTCTAGGAATAATATACCATAGTTTACCCTTATGATAAAGATGGAGAGATTTGAAAAGTAACATTGAGAGATTATGTGGTAATACAGTATACTGATTTTTTCAGGGCTAGAATACAAAACAAAAATATATACTTTAGAAGTACATTAGTTACTATAAGAAATTATGTTAAGGATAGAATAGAGGTACAGAATTGAGATTACAGTATTTTTATTATTAGAAGAGATAATAGGATAAATTTATGACGTATAGGGAAAATTATACACAAATGAATGGCAAAATAGGGGAAGAAAATGTGTAAATGTAAGTTGAGAGAGTATAGTTAACTTCAGTACTGTAAGTGTGGGTACATTTTCTATTGAGCCTGTTAAGATAATTGCTAAATTTGATATCATGATCTTGCTGTAACTATAATTTCCAAACAAGAAATTAAGTCAAAAGTTGAAAAATGGCAGAATAATTAACATGCAGTCACCTAAATTAATTTGTATCCATTTTTTTATTTTACATATAAGTAAAACAATAGTGTGATTGATTTACAAGAATATATTATAAACCAGTTAATTAATCATATGAATTAACAATTGCATAATAAGATACAGTACATTACTAATTTAACCATACTGTTATTGCTTCCATATTTAATATCACTGTGTAGTGTTCGGTCGTACCCGCCTTGTTTACACTATGCGGACGCTTGCGATCATGTTCACGTCTATTTTGACTGCCGTGGGGTACAATAATAGGTTGACCCCCCCCCCCCCCCCTCCATGACTTATTATCATCATCATATATATTGCCAGCAGGGGGCAAATTAAAATGTAAAACTTGCAAACTAAACAAATCAAAACTGGGACAAAGCCAATATAAATTTAAATCAACTTATCAAAATCGCTATGTGGAAACAACGCTTACTAAAAGAACAGAAAAAATAGTTGTCAAAATAGACAGGAACTTAACCGCGATGGATCAACCTATGAAACATGACGACCTTACGCCCGGATAGTACATTCTTCCCTTAATTTTCTCTATTTGGTAAGGCGAGATTACTCCTAAGCCCATCTGAACCAAGCGTGACTACATAGGCTTCTTTCTGTTATGTTAAGGAGTAATTATTGCCATTTCTAATAGAACAAAATTATGTCTGATTTTGGGAGGGGTAAATGACTTATGTCCGTCATTGTACAGCTGCTGACAAATGTTTGTGAACTCTTGCCATATATATCCATTTAGATTGATGTTCAGATCAGATCAGCTATATATTAATAAATACATATTATGTATTTAAATGTTTCTGTTCTGGCTCTGTCTTGAGTCGGCCACCCCCAGCTATGAGGTATGTGCCTGAGTATATACATGATTCTAAGTGAATATACTGTATTTGCATAAAGAAAATGACAAGATCTCTCAAACATTTGAGAGTAGCTGTACATATGGACAAATGTGCTGTTCTGTACATTGTTTTCTCCTGGAGGGATTTTGAAAAGAAGCCGTTTGTTTTATATTCTCTATTTTTTATAAGTGCTTTAGCAGAATTAGTATTAGAATTTGTTTTAGTTATTTTTCTATAGTGTATAATACTAGATCATTGGAGTAGTTTTATTGGTATTTATATATAGAGAAAAGACATTGGATGATTGTGTGTGTACCGTTGTGATAAATCAGCTACCTAATGCATGTTCAACGTATCTTTTCTGTAAGGCGACAACCTCTTTATAGTACTTTATTAATGCTGGGACTGCTCCTAACTACAGGGCCGTTTATCCATTCTGGCGCCCGGGTCACTTAATCAACTACCTTGACGTAATGCTGGAAAGTTTAACTGGTAAACTGACCTAATACACTTTCTATAGTTTGTGTTTTCCCAGCTGATGGTAAATTGTCATGACCTCATCTTGATGACTCGGCTATAGTGAACAATTTTAACGAAATATGCTGTTGATAATGAACACTTGATATTTATATGGTGCAGAGACAGTAGTTTCGTATTTGTCCATTAATTATTGAGAAATCAGCTGCTAAGGAATTAAATTTGCCGTCAGCTGGAAGAAAACGGACTATAGTAAAGGTGCATTCTCTGATCAAAATATACGCCACAGGTTGCAATTTTTAAGGAGTGACTTGTTAAATAATATACCATGTATTTGTCTGTTGAAAATATATATTATCAATAATCTCTTTACTCAGAGAGATATCCAGTGCTGTATACTGTATATTGCTAGCATAAGGAGAGTTAAACTTGTCTACCTAACTAAGCTAGTTGAAATATATACATAGATTATAATACTCTACAAATACAACTGTTCACTTCAAATATATTTGTGAATACAGTTTAGTGTTTAATTTATAAATATCAATAGTATCACTTTTGATTTACTCATAATTACACAGTATGTTTGAAATGTGTGATGTTTGTAAGTTTATATATAGCCTACAGTGCAAGTTAATTTACCATGTACTATTGCCCGCAGAAATTTTGTTCCTCTTCGAGAAAGCAAGTGAATAAACGTGTGCAACGTAGCTTCACAACTTGCTTCATGAACCTCGGAAGCTATTAAAATGTAAAACTTGCAAAATTAACTAACAAAAAGAGGAATGGCACAATATAAAATATAATGTAAAACTTGCAAAATAAACAAACCAAAACAGGGACGACAATTTAAAGACAAAGAAGACAAAAGAACTCCCTCCAGTACCAGGTTAGTGTTAGTTTTTTGGTTATTAGACACTATTATTCCCCAGAAAATTATCTCCAAACACTATACTAAATTCACTGTAAGTAGGTCAAAGAAAATGCTTATCGGGTCTTCTAACGGACAATATATAAATTAAAGCGTCACATTAATGTTACAGTATAATTAAACTTAAAAACTTTCCTTATGTTAGCTCAAAATGACCCAAATACCATAATTTTATTGGACGGTTGTATAATAATATGTATACGTAGTTTAAAGAACACATTCAGGACTTTTTAGATTAAGACATTAATTTTGTACCTAGTATAGTTATTAACCCCTTACCGGCCATGTCTTATTTTTGTATTCTAATGTAGTTATATTTAGATGATTTTGTGCTGTTTAAGAAGGATCTGTGGTAGTAAAAAGGGTAAAGTGAGATATCTCGAAGCCTGTTAATTGCTGGAGGCCCATATTAAGTGAATAAAATCGTCTAATTGTAGCCAGAGTAAAGTTAAAATGACGGCACCGGTAATGAAAGGGTTATTACCTTCAGTACATTGATGTTATTCTGGATAATATCAATCAATTTTGCTGAGCTTAAAAAGAACCTCTAAGAAGCAATGGGGTAGAAAGTATTTTAAGTAATCCTTCAATTTTAAGTAATCCTTCAATTTTAAGTAATCCTTCAATTCCCACGGGTCCTTTGTAAGCTGAATAGAGTTGTCTAATGTCAGCCAGAATAAATGGGAGAAAAGTGTACTGAGAAGGTTAACGTTAATGACAACACTGTAACCATTGTACTGGGTCTTTCAATTAGATGACTACTGTTTAACGTTATTTAAGGGGGGTCACCTGATTTTTTTCGCTTTCTCTCCTTTTCTCTCTTTCTCTGGCTTGTATCCATTCGGCCCCATTCAGCCAACTGTTTTAAGACGTTTATCTCCATCCAGGTGTCGATTTCTTCCTGGCGAGCGATAGCGAGCCAGCATTGTATGGAGAAATCCGGCTTCGCCGGAGAAATTTTTCCATCGAAACATGTACAAATTTAGCTTGCTGTCAAAACAAAAATATATATATGCTGGCTCGCTACCGCTCGCCACTAAAATATTGACACCTGGATGAGGGTAAACGTCATAAAACAGTAGGCTGAATGGGGCCAAATGGATACAAGCCAAAGAAAAGAGGGAGAGAAAGAGAAAACAAGCGAGGTGGGCTCCCTTAATGACAAAACACTGTAACATAACCATTGTACTGGGACTTTCAATTACATGATTACTGTTTAACGTTATTTAAGCTACTGCCAGCCAATTTTGTTCAACCTAGGAAGGGACTCTCCTCTTGGTGGTAGATTTGTAGACCAACACACCTATTACTATACACAACCACACAACCACTTACGCCAACAACACAATCTACACTCCTTGAGAGCTCTGTGGGAAAGCCCGACCGTGTCCATGGTCTTCCTTAGGGACTCGGGGCTGTTTGGCCAGGCAGCTTAGGGAACAACAACAACAACAACAACAACAATACAATAAAGCCTTGCTATTGGCACTGTCTTGGTATGGCACTGCTGAGGCTGGTGAGGAGCGGATAGGTGCCACAGGGGACTCTTTAATCTTACCAGGGCGCTGTTTGGTGCCACGCCAGAGTCGGCCACAGGGATTGCATGGTGGGGCAGTGTTGGGGCAGGATTTTGTTGTTTTAAAGTCCAAGTTGCCTAATGTACAGTAAAGTCTGGATATGGTGCTGTCTCGTTGTAGCACTGTTGAGGCTGGTGTGGTTTGCAGATACTATAAGTGCAAGTGCTGTAGTGGTACTTTGTTGAGGCACTGTTAGCACTATACCAATATCAGCCAAAGTGATGACATGATGGGGCAGTGTTGTGGCGGGACTTTATTGTATTACACTCCAACTGCGAAAAGGCAATCCCGTCTGAGTCGTTACAATGTATGTTATGGACAGCGATGTTAAACCGTTGTATGGTATGTTAACAAAATTTAAAATGATCACACAGTTGGTTTGTCCATTGACCTCTGACTATTAAATTTTTTTACCTATGACCAGCAAGATCCTTCCTTAGCTGAATAAAATTGTCTGTGGAGTGCAGTAGGTAGCATAAATACTACAGTCATGTAATTATAAAAAGGTTAAATAAATATGTAATACTAAATGTGTTGATACATTGATCTCTGTCTGTCATTTTTCCTTTAATCAGTTGCTTTATCAAAGTGGAATTGGAGTGGAATAGAGAGCATCTCAGTAATGAAAAAAGCCAGTACCTCCCCATGTATAACACCAGCTATCGTGAGCAGTACAATAAAATGAAGGACAGAAAAGCTGCAGGGTGCTCTGGCATTGTTACTGAGATGATAAAAGCCTCAGGTGACATAGGAGTGAGATTGGTCACTGATCTAATTAACTCTATTATTAGGGAGGAAAGAATCCCGGATGTTTGTCATATGTGTTATTATAAACATATACAGTATGAGGGTAAGGGGGATTCGTTAGATAGGGGCATGAAAATTATTGACCAAGTCATGAAGGTCTGTGAGAGTCTTTAAAGGTATGATCAGGGAAAGCATATGTAGCAATATAGATGTGCAGTTCAGTTTCATGCCAGGATGTGGTACAAACTGTGCTATCTTCATTGTCAGGCAGCTGCAGAACAAATATTAACATGCAGATAGAGATCTGCGTCTTGTTTTTGTAGACCTGGAGATTCGAGAAGGCTTTTGATAAGGTGCCCATGGATGTTGCACAGTGGGCAATGAGAAAACTTGGTGTAGAGGAGTGGCTGGTGTGTGTGATAATGAAGATGTACAAGGATTCACGAACGGCAGTGATGGTGTACTGAGTGAGGAGGTTACAGTTAGTGTTGGAATCCACCAGGGCTCTGTGTTAAGCTCCCTCTTTGTTATGGTTCTGGAGGCACTATCTATAGATTTTGGAACTGGGCTCCATTAGGAACTGCTATACGTAGATAACGTAGTTCTTATTTGAGATAATGTGCAGGATGCCAAGGCCAAATTCAGAAGATGGAGGGAGGGTATGGCAAGTAAATTATTAAGAGTTGGTATAAATAAATTCAAGGTTATGCACAGTAGATTATGGTGTGGAAATGTAGAATAACGTGGTGCATACTCCTGTGCAGTATGCAGAAAAGTGGTGGGCGCAAACGCTCGGTGTAGCATCTCCGACTGCTGGGTACACCATGGGAAGAAGTGCTATACTAGAATAAAAGAACATCAGTTGAGAAAGAAGTCCAAAGTTGGACAATTTGTATGTATAATATGCAAAGGGGAGCTCGTGTTAAATGACCAGCTTGAAAATTTGAACTTTGGCAAGAGTTGCTGGAGAGATGGTGGACAAGTTTTGCTCCCTCGGAGATACCATCTCTGCCTGTGGTGGGGCTAAGGCCGCCACAATCACCAAAATTAAATGTGGCTACTAATGTACGACTAATAGATCCTACATTTTCCATCATTAAGGGCCCAACAACTGTTCAAGGACTCTCACTATCCCATACACTGGTTTATAATATAATGTACTGCCATTTACTGAGACACACACACTCACTCTTAAACTCTGGATGGAGAAAATAGGTATTCTACTACTCATTTCTCCTATTAGTACCTTAATGGCCCTTTTTTGGAGGATCATCCCAAAAGCAGGTCCCAGCACCACACCATCACCATGTTATCTATTGAGTGGACTAACACAACCAAGCACACAAACACATAGATGCCACTGAAAGCCCTAACCATGCTACGATAATCCTCAACATGGGTTAAGATAATGTTTCTTGGTATTATATGCGGTGACTGAGCCAGTAGGGCCAATAGACAAAGTTAAAAACTAGGAACGCCAAGAAGAGAAACATCGGTGTGAGTCGCTCGAGCCTCTCTTCCCATTTTCTGTGCGAGTCGGTCTCCTTACCAACTCTGCCATTATCATTTTGTGTACGTGTTCCTGCATCTGCCCAGTTATTCCTCCGGCGTAACTCAATCTCTCCGCTAACTTGTTGGTATCTTCGGATTATGTATGTTCCTCCACCAGTCTGGCTACGTCTACTGTGTAAAGGAAGCTCTCCATCAACGTGTTCGTAGCTCGTGTGGAGCTCTGTGTCGCTGTCCGCTTGTTCATATCTTTCGTGTAAGTGCGTCTCCTCATTAAACCGGTCAGCAGCTCTCTGTTGACGCGTTCCTTCGTAAAATCCTCTGTGTCGATGTGCTCTCTCGTTGAAGCCATCAATTCTCCTGTGCTGGTTTGTTCCGTCGATACCTTCACTGTGTCGTCTGTGTATGTGTGTCTCATCATCAATCCCATCAATTCCTCTGCCTTGATGCATTCT
Organism: Paralithodes platypus; assembly: GCA_032716605.1. Taxonomy (NCBI): domain Eukaryota; kingdom Metazoa; phylum Arthropoda; class Malacostraca; order Decapoda; family Lithodidae; genus Paralithodes; species Paralithodes platypus. The sequence goes on from CM064512.1 coordinate 4,065,426, forward strand.
TTCATCAATTCCATCAACTCTTCTGTATTGGTCTCTGCCTCCACTAAATTGGTCGTATCTCCTCTGCATGTGCATTTCTTCTCCAACCGGGTTACTTATCCTTGTCTCCACTTCCCTGCTTCGTACCTCACTCTCATCATCCCTTCTTGGGGTCCGGAAAGTCTCAAGTGTTGGTATATCGTCCACATCATTAGTTACTTCCCTTCTTGCTTCTTCTTGATCTTCCTCATCTTCTCTTACCTCCATTCTCCTGTCTTCTTGAGTCTTCGCTTCATTTTGGTTGTACCTTGCTTTGCCTCCTCTCCCCTTCTTCTCTTCCAGTTTTCCCTGAAAGATATGAAATGGTGTTTTAATTTGTTTTAAATAATACATAACAAATCTATACTCTCTTTCCCATAACTGGGTGAACAAATTTCCTCCAATTGCAGTAGATTTGTTGTTAACTAACGGCAAAAGAAAAAGTATTTAACTTCCCATCCTTTCAATATCCTTTCTTTATTTCTAGGCTACTATACATCTTTGTTAAATATAATACCTGCCCCAAAACATTTCATTCACATTTTTTAGAAAATATCCTGTAGAGAGAATTGATGCGTTTTTTACCACCATGCACTCCCTGCTCAAGAGCTGGGCTAGGGTGGGTGCCCAGATTGCTAGACCGCGCCGTCCACCAACACCACTTGCGTCTGCCAATAACACACACTGGCTGGCCCGAGACTCGAACCATCAATCTCTCAGTTTGTAGGCGAGTGCTCTACCAACCGTGCCGGCCTGTGGCTGTACTCTATAAACACCAATATAATGCACCACAACATCCACACCTTTACCTTAGGTGTATAGAAGTGTAGTCGCACCACCACTGTGTACTCCAGTAGCACCATAAACACCAACATAATGCACCACAACATCCACACATCGATGGCCTTGGCGTACGACACCTTTGGACTCTCGGCTCTGCTTGGTCAATGGCCCATGAAGAAAATGAAAGGATGAGAAATCAGTATGCATGATATATTCCGCTTAAACTACTCTCCAACTTTGATTCCTTGGAAAATCAACCAGTAGGGCTGCACAATATGGACAGGTTATTCAGGGAACTACAAGTTGCAGATAGGATTAGGAGTAAAAAGATGATGTTTGAGGATCCTGTTGGTTCGAATACTGGGTGAAGCACATGCTTTCATTAATTTCAATGGGAGGTGTTTGGTGTTGTAAGTGAAATTAATAAATTAGATTATACAGAACAAGGTAGGATGGATAGAGAAGCAAATCGACTGTGGCCTGCCTTGTTTCATAATTAAGAGTCAAAAGAGCAAACACAGGCTTCTCTTATAAGGCTGGTCTACATTTTCTAGTAATGCTTTTTTTTTCCCCTATATATAAGAAGGAGATAAATGGCAAAGCTGCCTGTAATGAGTGTCCCCTCAAACTGGAAAGTTTGACAGAGAGCCAAATTCAAGGTACTTTAAGAATCTAAATGTCTGGAAACACGGTGCTTGAAGAAGTTAAAGTCGTAGGATGAGGGAAAGATAGATTAAAACACGGCACTTGAAGGAGTTTTAAGTCGTAGGATGAGGGAAAGATAGATTAAACCATATTGGTGTACTTTTCCATAACACCTCACCTGACAGCATTGAACATGGAGACAAGTGTGAGCAGCGTGGTGATCGTCAATACCATCCGGCCGGGCACTATCGCGGGGGGCACCAGGAAGGTTAGCCAGGAGATGATCACGAACAGCACGGAGGGTACGTAGGTGCTCATCAGGTGGTAGCTCACTTTACGCACTAGGGCTATTTTCACTTCAACATGCGGGAACAACACTGGAAGAAATGAAGGGATAATGTAAAAACAAAAAAAATGTAAATCGAGGGAATATATGTCATTGTGATATTATACGCTGTATACTCTTAGTATTATTCGTGATGTCAATAATGACCATGTCATAGTAGTCATTTCCTAGACTGCCTGGTCGGACAGTCCCGAGCTCCTAAGGAAGGCTTAGGCCGAGACCGGGTTTTTCCACAAAGCTCTCAAGGAATTACATGTAAGCTATTGAGTTATTGGCGTAAGTGGTTGTGTGTTATGCAGTCTTCCATAACGTGTTTGATAGTGTGCGGTGTTGTGTTACAGCCCAGACAGGTATCCTGGACGGAGTCATCCAGCCTCTTCTGGTAACTCAGAAGGGCTGGATGGTGCCCACATCACAGCCTATCCAGGTGGACTCTGTCCTCACGGGAAAGGAGGATTTCTGAGGGATGGACGTCAGGGTGCCGTGCATGTAGCTGAGTTTTGTCTTTGAGTGACTGGATGGATCGGTGGGTGATTTGAGTATGGATATGCTTCTGGAGGCTGGCATGGAGTGGGCGAGTGGGAGAGTGAAGACAATATTTGTGCATGATAACGAATGCTATGTGTTGTTTTGATGTTGTCATGGATGTCTGTTGTTGATGGCCGTGAAGGTGGATAATATACTCTTTCTTACTCTTAGTACTGTTGTTGTTGTTGTCAGTGTTGTCGTTGTTGGTGGCGGTGATGGTAGTAAAGAACCGGTCCGTCTGAGTCTCCGGGTCACTCTGTACCCCGTCACTGTCCCACCGGTACTCCACCTCGAAGATCCGGTACTGGTCTTGGGGGGGAGTAGAGAGGTTAACAGTTGTATTAGTTGTATAAGGGAAGGGTTTGGGGACTTTTCTGGACCCCTTCTCCCTCATATTTATCCCCATTACTTTTGAAATTTAAAGACGTTAACCCCATTAGTTTGGCGATTTTAAAACATTTTGCCTAATTTCTTTGCCAACATTAAGACCTTTTGTGCCATATTTTTATTTTTTTTTTAATTTGGGATCTTCCCATACCACATCATCCACTCCATCTCCCCCTCTAGATCCCCCCGACCTCCCTCCCTCAATTTCCCCCTATAATTCATGCAGGTGTTAGCAGTCCATGGATTAACCCCTTCTGTACTGGAGGTCTTTTTCCCTTTATTTTGGCTATATCTAGACGATTTTATGCAGTTTAGGAAGGATCTGTGGTAGTAAAAAGGGTTAAACGAGATAGTTCGAGGCCTGCTAATTGCTGGAACCTCCTTTTAAGCTGGATAAAATCGTTTAATAGTAGCCAGAATGAAGTCAAAAGGACGTCACACGTACAGAAGGGGTTAAAGAAGCTAGCTTACTTACAGCTTTCCAACCTGACGATGCAGATGTGTTGGTCGAAGGGGTAGGTAGTGAAGTCCATGGGGCAGGCGGTGGTGGTAAGTAGGCTGGGGAGTAAGTAGGTGTTAGTACGGTAGTGTTGATAGGTAGGTGGGTTGGTTAGTGGGTACATGGGTTAGTTAGTTAGTAGGTAAGTACTGTATATGGTATGGCAGGCGGTGGTGATCAGTAGGTATATAGCATATGTTAGTACTGTAGTTTGGTAGGTAGGTGGGTTGGTTAGTGAGTAAATGGGTTAGTTGGTTAGTAGGTAAGTATATGTTAGTAGTTTGGCAGGCGGTGATGATCAGTAGGCTGGGGACATGAAAGTATGACTGACTGAAGTTATGTGCAAAAACGTGTGAGTATCTAGGATGTAGGTTATATTGTGCTTATACTTGCCCATTATTATTTATATAAAATAGTAATATCCATTTATGATATTTATATACAGTATATATAAGGCTTGGTGACACTGGAAAAATATATACGGAATTTAGCGGTATGAATATATAATCTAAGAAATAATGTTTAATGTCCAATATCTTCGTTGTAAAGAAACATTTTGAAAAAATGAAAAACATATTTTCTCATTATTAATTGATGTATCATGTGTCCAAATTTCAACCCCCTAGCTCAAAAAATTATAAAGTTACAGCCATGTTAAATTTTGCATAGAAAAATGCGATTTGCGGCTAAACCAGACGGAATTCGAGGCTGATATTAAAGTGTCAACAAAAAACGACTCTAAAAAGAAGTTAAAAGTCGCGGTAAATCGTTTGCGACAGGTTAGAATATCGTAGGTGCGGTATTTAAGGGCGTGATTTTGGGCGGCTGGGTCGTGGCGGGCGGGTTAGCTCTTTTTGTCTTTCTCAACCCTCCCCCTCCTCCCCTACCTACCCTCCCACCTGCCCGGACCACTTCTATATTTACCTTTTATAATTATTATGGGCATCTATGTTATGGGTTATTGTTTATTTTATTTATATATCTATTTATATGTTTAATATCATTCATGTTTAATTAGTACAATTATTGTTTTATTACTTACCGTATATATCTATTTATTATCTCCATAAACATCCACATTTAATGAGTGTATTTAGATAAATTAATTAAAAAACTATACGGTATATATATATATATGTGGTGATGGGCTGGTCTATCAGAGTGAGAACTGAGCGATCTCTGCCATACCCATAGCTTACTCTGACTGTTCCTTTTACTTATATATTTTCTAGATCTCAAGTGACGGCGTCTCTTGCGTGGATTGACCTCCTAATCTACCAAGATTGGAAGCCAAAGCGTCACATCTTTCCTTTGCCCCTCAACTTTCTCTTCATAATTGCTGAGGGGCACAGGGCCCTGGGTGGGGCTTTGGTTTCCCGGGCGTTTCCGCGCCCTCCTCAGCTCCCCGCCATGGAGTGGCTTCGGTCACCCAGGCTTTATTGTGGTCGGCAGGGAGGGTTCTGTGGGCGCGCTCGGTTGTGGCCTTGGCCTTGCTCGGGCCTTGGGGCTGTTCGGCCAGGCAGCTTGGGGAAAAACAACAACATATATATATATATATATATATATATATATATATATATATATATATATATATATTGTGTGTGACTATGTGATTGACTGACTGACTGTATATGACTGTGACTGAGTAGCCTATATGACTGACTGACTGTGACTATATGACTGTTTGTGACTATGACTTACAATAGGTGACTGACTATATGAAGGTGACTGGCTGTATGTGACTATGACTTACTGTATGTGTGACTGGGATTGACTGACTGACTTTCTGTAGGTGACTGACTGAATGTAGGCTATAGGCTATGACTGTGCCTTACTGACTGACTGTATAGGCCTATTAGGTGACTGGGATTGGCTGACTGACTTATGAAAATTACGTCATGGTGGTGCAGGGGTTAATTAAACGTGCCTCCAGCCAACTTACGCGAGGGAGTACCTGAGCAGGCCATCCTTGGAGATACGGAGGGAGTGGGGGCGGCGGAGGAAGGTGGGGGAGCGGATAGCCTTAGCATGGTCTGAGGGGAGAGATAGATACATATACATAGTTGAATAGATAGATAAATAGTGACTTGGCTCTTGGTCTGGAGGGAGAGATAGATAGGCCTACATATACATATATGATATAGGCCTACTGCATACACACAACAAAGCCATTTTAACAGCTTCCTTTTTCTCACAACACCCCTTCTCTCTCAACACTCTTCGGAAGTAGATTAGAGGTGCTGTTGTAAAGAATTATCCATCAATACCTTCACATGACCTGACGCATCGCAAAATGAGGAAAGTGGGCAAATCTAAGGGGGGGGGGGAAATAGTTCTGGCGTCACACGATTTCGGATGCTTGAAATCACTCGCCAAATACTCAACAATTATGAGCATCTCGCATATGTTTAAAAACATCATTCAATCTTTATGCAATGTTGTATATGCAAGCGGATTATATAAGATTTAGTCGAGATAGATTTAGATGTAACGTATTTCGTAAGCTAATGGCGAAATGTTTGGTCGACGAACTCGGCGAAGATTCTCATTTGCACTTGGAGACAGAATCTAAACGAAGCGAACACGCAGACTATGTTTTACTGTTTTTGTGTGTGTTTCCGGCGGTATCAGTGACTTGTCGTGAACTCAACGAAGCCCTGGCATGCACACGTTCATCGAAGGTAAGTGGCATATGAAAACTATCTTTATTTTGCTTTAAAAGCTTGAGGACAGGTACGGTTGCTATTTGCGCAGACAACCTAAACACCTACACGCATCTTACATCGCTGCAGACTTCGCAAATAAGCCTCGACACGTTATATGCAATAGCAATATACAGGGTGTCAAATATATATTTGTCACAGTACTGGGCTAGTTGGAATAGAACATTGAGTAAAATATTCTGAATTAGTTTATGTGTATGGGTTAACCTAGCTTTGTAACGAGGAAAGTGCTTTGTTGTCATTTTCGCCACTCCGTTTTCTATGCCGCGGTAATATTCAAGGACCAACCTGCTGATACGAGACTCTCTATTTTAATGATAGGCCTATAGTTATAGTTTTGTCATGACATACTTCACTGCTATATGTGTTCTATAGGCTAGGTTTGTCCTATCCCATACTTCATTGCTATATATGGCCAGACCGTCGCAAATGCGTTTACAGGGGAACTAGGCTTTCCAGCCTATGAGTGGCCCCTGAACTACAACAGCAACTAGGCTATAATAAAGCACTTTAAAAAAAAAAAAAATCCCTATAATTCTCCCTATCGACGGCGGCATTTCCAACGTTGACCGATTGTTTTGAGTGTGTTTCGTTCATAAGATATTCTACAGAGAACTTCACCTTCTCAATAACGGGATTTCTGCCTTAGGGATTTTTTTCTCTCACTTGCTCTTACTTTACTCAGGAGTATATTGATAGTAATTTACCTTTCTATCCTTATACAGCATCACTACCGGTAGCCTACTAATGCACTTTTATAATAGAGCCTACAGTATTATAATGGACACTTTGCTTACCCTTTCATACCTTCTTTAAACCCATAATTATTGATAATTTATAGTTTGACGCACATATTCCTTTCATCAATACCCCAGGAAATTCGTAATTTGGCAGAACTGCATCCACCTCCCCAAGCCCCCGCCCTCACTCCACCTCCTGGAAAGTTGGAGGTGGAGTGAGAGAGGGTGGTTGGGGAAGCGGATGCTGCGCTTACATATTTTGAAGTAACTATAATATTTTTGTGTCCTGCTGATGTTAAATTGAATCCCTTAGCATCTTATTTGTCGATGTTTAATGGAAATAAATATGATACAGTAGAGTAGGCTACTGCTGGTTCCGTAGGTGGAGGTGGAGTGAGGGAGGGGGGTTGGGGAAGTGGATGCCGCGCTTACATATTTTGAATAACTATAGTCTATTTTTGTCCAGCTGATGTTAAATTGAAACCCTTAGCATCTAATTTCTCGATTCTTAATGTACACATATGATACTGGTATTATGTCTCGGTGTCATATCATTGCCAAGTTTTCATAATTAGCAAAATATTTCGCTACATAATCTTGGTACTATAGTCTATTCGCTGTAAGTAGGCGAGACATCATCCGCTCTATCCTCTGTAACTCAAAATGGGCTAGAGCAAATGAGCTGATCATTTCCACACCTATTCTCTGGCTGACCTTCCCCAAATGGTAGAACTATTAGCTCGATTACTCTAGTAGTTTTTGAGTTACAGAGGTTATAGGTCATGATTTCTAGCCTACTAACAGCGAATAGACTAGCCGAGTAATCAGGATGGCAAGAGAACAATTTACCATCAGCTGGAAAAAAACCCAGACTTTAGGATAATGAGGACAGGGATATGTGGGGCAACTGTATAGGCTACCCCTGAGTCTTGATATTTAACTGTGTTGGTAGTGTAATGGTTTATATGCTTATGTTCTGGGTGTGGTGTCCCGAGTTCAAATCCCGGGAGGACCATATGCTTTCATTATTCTTCTTCACCATTGATGTGCTAAGGGTCACTTTCCCCAGATAACTGTGCAAGTGTTGTAGGATTATACATTTTGACAAGGCAACTGGTGGGGTTCCATGGCAAGTGTTTAACCCATACAGTACCGGTGACGTCCTCTTCATCCCATTCTGGCAACTATTAGACGACTTTGTTTAGTTTAAATAGTGTCTCCAGCAATAAACATGCTCCGAACTATCTCACTTTACCCTTTTTACTACCACATTCTACTTAAGTTACATAATATCGTCTAAATACAGCTATAATATAATATAACACACGTCGCTGGTACTCAAAGGGTTAAATGTCAATCAGCAGGGGCATTGGTGTTGATAGGTGGTTATATCTTGTAGTACTGTACCGGTATTTGTACTGTATAAGTCATGGATCCGCCCACTAGCATAGAGAAAGGTAGCAAGTGCATTGGCGATTGCTTGGAGGTTTGAAGTAGGCAAGGTACCACCGTCTAAGATGTGATGTTAATTAAATGGTAAATTGTTGTTGTTGTTCCCCAAGCTGCCTGGCTGAACAGCCCCAAGGCCCCGAGCAAGGCAAAGGCCATAACCGAGCGCCCCTACACAACCTTCCCTGCCGACCACAATAAAGCCTGGGTGACCGAAGCCACTCCATGGCGGGGAGCTGAGGAGGGTGCGGAAACGCCCGGGAAACCAAAGCCCCACCCAGGGCCCTGTGCCCCTCAGCAATTATGAAGAGAAAGGTGAGGGGCAAAGGAAGAATGTGACGCTTTGGCTTCCAATCTTGGTAGATTGGGAGGTCAATCCACGGAAGAGACGCCGTCACTTGAGATCTAGAAAATATATAAGTAAAAGGAACAGTCAGAGTAAGCTATGGGTATGGCAGAGATCGCTCAGTTCTCACTCTGATAGACCAGCCCATCACCACAATGGCGCCGATATAGTGTCCTTGAATATTATCAATTAAATACATCACCCAGACGAACTATAGGCCTACCGTCTCGAAGTGTGGTGCGAGCTCCATGATGACGTGGGCAGTAGATGAGGTGGTGGTGGATGGTCTCAGGGTCATGACAATAGGCACAGTTGCCATACTTGCTTTCATTAGTTTATTCAAGTGCATTGGGGTTAATAATTGATGATTAATGTTAAGAACGGGGTGTTACATAATGTAGACAAGACTCACCAATAAAGGCTGTTGGCACCCACATCTTGGAAGTGTAGGAGGGGTCCATGTTAGTCCACCAAGTCTTGTTGTTGTTGTTGTTGTTGTTGTTGTTGGGAGTGAGGCGAGGGTCCTTCCAATACATCCTCAGGTACCACTCCAACGTCACTTCCTGCAATATATAAACATTTTGGATCAGCCGTGTTTTGTTGATGATGTTACCACTCCAGTCACCTCCTGCAAAAGTAGGCTGTACAGTCGGTATATATTAGACCAGTTGTGCTTTATTTCTGTTGATGTTACCAATCCAGTCACTTCCTGCAAATGTATATAGTATAGGCCTACAGGTATATATTAGACCAGTTGTGTTTTGTTGTTGTTGTTTATTATGCTCTCTCCACTAACCAACTTTACTCCTAAACTCTATTAATGAAATTAACATGTTAGGAATTAGCAGTTATGCAAAATACATAATCATGTTAGATCAGCTGTGTTTTGTTGATGTTATTGTCTTCAAGAATCAAACCCGACCCCCCCTTGTTTTTCTGTATCCAATTATAAGTCTATCGATTGATTTTGGATGGAAATTGCTATTCAATAATTAGTATACATTGTTTTGTAGTTAATGTATAGCCAATTTTTATTTATAACTTCGTGTCCAGAGCTATACTTCCTTAGGCTACCGGTAAATATAATTAAGTTAGGTCCACAATTTTTTATGATTGACTATACAGCTTTGAGCATACATTTATAGCCAATTTATGAAACATCTTGGCTATAATAAAACATTTTATTGTTTCACTTGTGTTCGAAAACGATACAGTGCATAGCGTTCTCTATTAATCACACTCATACACACACTCAGTTTCTCTACCCACTTTCTTTCTCTCTCACACTCACAATCCAAACTTGCCATCAAAAGCAATTCATGTAGACTCCTCTCTCTCTCTCACACACAAAACCAAACTTGTCATAAAAAAAGCAACCCCGAAGGCGCTCTCTCACACACACACACACACACACACACACACACACACACACACACACCAAACCCAACTATTGTCATCAAAAGCAACTCCCCAAGAAGAAGAAGAAGAAGCAGACTCCTGTGTATAAGTTTGTGTTCCAATATATTGATTGATGCTGCCAGGTTTGTTTTGACGTGCAGGGGGACAGATAGATACATGGATAGATAGATATATAGATAGATAGATAGATAGATAGATTGGGTGGTCGATAGGGTGGTAGGTAAATATATAGTTATGTTGGTAGATAGATAGATAGATAGGTTAGTTTTGTTTGTTTTGACGTGCAGGGTACCGGTGAGACAGATATATATAAGGATAGCTAGATAGATAGATAAATAGGGTGGTAGGTAAATAAATAGTTATGTTGATAGATAGATAGATAGATAGATGGATAGATAGGGTGGCAGGTTTGTTTTAACGCGCAGGAGACCGATAGGAGAGATAAATACATGGATAGATACATAAATTGATAGATAAAAATATAGATAGATAGATAGATGGATGGATGGGGAGATAAATAGATGGATTTATAATGATTCAACCTTTCAACCAGTAGATCTTAACCGGTGCCAAGCTCAATCGACAATGTTAAGGGGGAGGTAGTTGCTTTTTCTGGACCCCCTTCTCCCTCATGTTTAGCCCCAGTAGGTTTGATATTTTGTGCCGTTCGCCTCATTAGTTTGGCGATTTTAAAACCTTTCGCCCCATTTTTTTTCATGTTCATACCTTTCGTGCCAGGTATGTGGCAATACTTTCCTGACGAGTAATAGCGAGCCTGGAATTTAGGAGGAAGGCCGGGACATTTGTGTACCGAAAAATGTACACAACTATCTCGAAGGGGGGTCTGTTTTTTTTGTTTATCCTTTAACCCTTCTGTACCGGCGACGTCTTTTTAACCTTATTCTGGCTACTATTAGACGATTTTATTCAGTTTGAAAAGGGCCTCCAGCAATTAACAGGCTTCGAACTATCTCACCCGTTTTTACTACCACAGACCCTTTTTAAACCGCACACAATCGTTTAAATATAGCTAGAACAAAAACAAAAAGACGTCGCCGGTACATAAGGAGTTATAAGCTTGATGGAGGTCTAGGGAGGAAAACAATTCAGTGCCCTAACGTTAAGGTCACTATATTATACACAAATAAGGCTGTGAGTATATTGATAGTGATTTACCCTGAGAGAGAGAGAGAGAGAGAAGTTTGTGTTTGAGTTCGTTGTCAAGAGGACGAAACAAGGCTGGAGGGTGGAGGGGGGATGGAGGTGTGAAAGATGAGTGTATGAAAGGGAAGGGGGAGGGTAGAACGGAAGGAGGGATAGGGGGAAGGGATAGAAGGATTGATTGATTGATTCTTTATTGAGAAAGCATAAATACATGGGAATACATAATTACACGTCTCAAAAGGGCAAAGGTGATAAAACAGTCTTTTACCCTACTCATATTATACGTGTACAATATCAACACAGACATGAATACAACATTTAGTAAGTGTTTATCTCTATACTTGTTAGCAAACCAGTTGTCCCTAACTGTTTAAGAAGGACCCTTAGCTAAGCTGGGCTTAGGCTTAGCGTGGGTTTGCTATAATCCTTCTACTTTCCTTAATGTCATAGAATGACCCTCCCACTCCAGTTTAATACATGCCTACATATACACACACATACATACACCCATACACACATAAATACATATACAGTATATACATATATATATACACATATACATACATACATACATACACACACACACACACACATGCATGTACATATACCTACATACATACCTATACACACAATAATTCATACAATAACACACAAATTTCACAATATACAGTGTATACATACACATTTATTATTATAATAACAATAATGATATAATGAGGCTATCAATTACATAATAATCATAACACTAAATCCTAAACTTTGTTTTATGTATATTTACCTTACGATGTATTGTATTTTTTTGCATTTGGCTATTATTTGAGTAATCATATTATGATTGAACATCCATATAATTTGTTCATCGACCTTATCTATGACATTGTTTCTATATTTCGCTAGGTGTTGGCAGTGCAGTATATAATGATTTAAGGTATGACTTCTTGGTTTTTTACATAGTTGACAACATATTTCGTGTTCTCCTTTAGGAACACCAAGTTCCCACATGTAACAATATCCTAACCTAAGTCGTGTGCACAAGGAGTCCTTCCAAGCACTTCTTAAGTTTCCGTATATAAAGCTAGTTCGCCGTGCAACGTTATTATAGTGATAGAATGTTGCACTATTCGCGTGTTTTTCTTGCATCATAAAAAGTTCCGCATCCTTTTGTTTTTTTCTAATTGTTGATTTAATTTGTCTTAAAGATTGAATGCACTCGTAATCTATTGTGTCTTTCTCCGTTCCTAATTTAGCAAGTTCGTCCGCTCTTTCATTATTTATTATCCCAACATGTGAAGGTATCCACGTAAATTTTACCATTCTCCCATTATTGCGTAGTTCATCTATAATAACCTTACACTGAGATACCAGCTTTTCATACACGGGTTTTTTGCTGTTCATAGATTCCAAAGCACTTCGACTGTCTACGAAAAAGCACACATCACCTTCTCCCCCTCTTATTTTATTTAACCCGTATAACATAGCACATATTTCTGCCTGCGTAGAGGACACGTTGTTACTAATAATATTCACTGTATATGTTATCGTTACCTACATCGTCACTCACCAGTATCCCACATCCTGCTCTCCCATTTTCTGTGACAGAGCCATCGCAGTATACTTGCGCAACATTATCATCTTTTAATTCATTTATCTTTTCTTCAACAATTATTTTAAGTTCCCCAGTCTCGTACATACTTTTCTTTTTCCCCAGCTTGATAATATTTATATCCACGCCTTTATCTTCCCAGGGTGGAGGTTTTTGTGCCCTCTCTTCGACCAGAAAGAAATGTATTAGGTCAAATTTCTGTACTTTATGTATTAGTTCTTTTAGGTATCCCCTCTTGCCTTGCCTCCTGAAGGTTCGAATTTTACGTATGCCATCGTTGACGTCTTGTGCCAATTTTTCACCACTACCTGACCGTATATGTCTCATTGCCGATACTAGGTTTACTTCCTCTATTCTGTGTCGCAAGGTTGTTAAATTTAATTCTAATCTCATAGCAGCTACCATCGCATTTTTGGGGCAGTTTAATATAACCCGCATAGCCTCATTTTGGATAGTTTCTATTTTATCCAGGGATAGAAGGAGGGAAGGAAGGAAGTATAGGGAGGTTGGGAAGGAAGTAAGGAAGACGGGAAGATACAAAGATAGGAAAGGAGGGAAATTAGGCTAGTGAGGAAGAAAGGAGAGAAAGTAGTAAGGAAGGACAGGACAGAAGTACGGTAAGTAAGGAAAGGAGGCAGAGAAGGAAGGAAGGAATGAAGGAAGACGAGAATGAATGGAGAGGGAGAGAAGAAAACAAAGTGTGTGGGGGGGGGGGGGGGGGCAACTGTTCTATGAATCACCATTTTCTTCTTTTCCATCTCACCTCCTCTTTCTTTAACCGCCTTATTATAAGAGCACAAACAGAGCTAACAAAGAGAGTAGGGAGGGCGGAAGGGAGGGAGGGAGGATGTGTGAAAAGGAGGAGGGTAGGTGGAGGGGAGGGGAGGGAGGAAAGGGATGGGAGTTAGGGAAGGACGGAAGGAGAGGAGGGTGGATGTGTGAATACGAAAGAAGGAAAGGGGGGGGGGGGGAGGAGGAAAGGGAAGGGAGTTGGGGAAGGAGGGAGTAGGAGAGGGGGTGGTTGAGAAGTACGGTTATTATTATTATTATTTACGGAAGGAGAGGAGGGGGATGTGTAAACAGAAAGAAGGAAGGGAGGGAGGATGGGTGGGTGGGAGGGAGTGGATGAAGGAGGGTGGACGGGGTAGAGAGAGGGACTATAGAGGGGAAAGGAGAAGGAGGATGGCGTGAGAGAAGGAGGGAGGGAGGGTGGGTGTAGAGAGATTGATTGATTGATTGATTCTTTATTGAGAAAGCATAAATACATGGGAATACATAATTACACGTCTCAAAAGGGCAAAGGTGATAAAACAGTCTTTTACCCTACTCATATTATACATGTACAATATCAACACAGACATGAATACAACATTTAGTAAGTTTTTATCTCTATACTTGTTAGCAAACCAGTTGTCCCTAACTGTTTAAGAAGGACCCTTAGCTAAGCTGGGCTTAGGCTTAGCGTGGGTTTGCTATAATCCTTCTACTTTCCTTAATGTCATAGAATGACCCTCCCACTCCAGTTTAATACATGCCTACATATACACACACATACATACACCCATACACACATAAATACATATACAGTATATACATATATATACACATATACATACATATACATACATACATACACATATACACACACACATGCATGTACATATACCTACATACATACCTATACACACAATAATTCATACAATAACACACAAATTTCACAATATACAGTGTATACATACACATTTATTATTATAATAACAATAATGATATAATGAGGCTATCAATTACATACTAATCATAACACTAAATCCTAAACTTTGTTTATGTATATTTACCTTACGATGTATTGTATTTTTTTGCATTTGGCTATTATTTGAGTAATCATATTATGATTGAACATCCATATAATTTGTTCATCGACCTTATCTATGACATTGTTTCTATATTTCGCTAGGTGTTGGCAGTGCAGTATATAATGATTTAAGGTATGACTTCTTGGTTTTTTACATAGTTGACAACATATTTCGTGTTCTCCTTTAGGAACACCAAGTTCCCACATGTAACAATATCCTAACCTAAGTCGTGTGCACAAGGAGTCCTTCCAAGCACTTCTTAAGTTTCCGTATATAAAGCTAGTTCGCCGTGCAACGTTATTATAGTGATAGAATGTTGCACTATTCGCGTGTTTTTCTTGCATCATAAAAAGTTCCGCATCCTTTTGTTTTTTTCTAATTGTTGATTTAATTTGTCTTAAAGATTGAATGCACTCGTAATCTATTGTGTCTTTCTCCGTTCCTAATTTAGCAAGTTCGTCCGCTCTTTCATTATTTATTATCCCAACATGTGAAGGTATCCACGTAAATTTTACCATTCTCCCATTATTGCGTAGTTCATCTATAATAACCTTACACTGAGATACCAGCTTTTCATACACGGGTTTTTTGCTGTTCATAGATTCCAAAGCACTTCGACTGTCTACGAAAAAGCACACATCACCTTCTCCCCCTCTTATTTTATTTAACCCGTATAACATAGCACATATTTCTGCCTGCGTAGAGGACACGTTGTTACTTATTCTATAATAATATTCACTGTATATGTTATCGTTACCTACATCGTCACTCACCAGTATCCCACATCCTGCTCTCCCATTTTCTGTGACAGAGCCATCGCAGTATACTTGCGCAACATTATCATCTTTTAATTCATTTATCTTTTCTTCAACAATTATTTTAAGTTCCCCAGTCTCGTACATACTTTTCTTTTTCCCCAGCTTGATAATATTTATATCCACACCTTTATCTTCCCAGGGTGGAGGTTTTTGTGCCCTCTCTTCGACCAGAAAGAAATTTATTAGGTCAAATTTCTCTACTTTATGTATTAGTTCTTTTAGGTATCCCCTCTTGCCTTGCCTCCTGAAGGTTCGAATTTTACGTATGCCATCGTTGACGTCTTGTGCCAATTTTTCACCACTACCTGACCGTATATGTCTCATTGCCGATACTAGGTTTACTTCCTCTATTCTGTGTCGCAAGGTTGTTAAATTTAATTCTAATCTCATAGCAGCTACCATCGCATTTTTGGGGCAGTTTAATATAACCCGCATAGCCTCATTTTGGATAGTTTCTATTTTATCCAACCTTCCTTCACCAAGGCAAGAGAGAACGGGGCTGGCATATTCCACCACTGACCTAATAGTGGTGAGGTACATCATCCGCAGTACCTGTACACCAACACCTGTACCACTCCAAGCTAGGGATTTCAAGGGTGCCATACGTGCCTTACATTGTGTTTGTATATGATGTAACTCGGCATCTTTACTGTCTGATGTATATCCTATATAGATGCCTAGATACTTATAGCTCCTAACCCTATCAATATTTTTTTCATTCACAGCTAATTGTTTATCGCCCATAGCACGACACTGAAATTTAGTTTTTTCTTCATTAATTAGAGAGTGTAGAGAGAGAGAGAGAGAGAAGGGAGAGGGGGAATGCGAAGGCGAGGAAAAGGGAGAGGGGGGGGAGGAGTGGAAGAAGGAACAGAGGAAGAATATGAGGGGAGGAGAGATACATGAGGGGAATGGAAGGAATAGGAGGAGTGGAATGGGAGAACGAGAGTAGGAGAAAGGGAGGAAAGAGAAGTCAAGAGAGTGGATGCGTAAGAATGGAAGAAGGGAGGAGGAGAGTAGGGCAAGCATAGAAAGGGAGGGGAAGAGTAGGGGAAGAATAGAAAGGAATGGAAGGGAAGGGGGAGGAGGAATATGGCGAGAGAGGAGAGGAGGGGAAAGGTAGGAAGGAGGGGATAGGAATCAGAAGTTGTAGAAAAAAGGAAGGGAAGGGGAGGGAGTGGGGACATCCATATGAGGGGAGGGGAATATAGGGGGTGGAGGGGAGAGATGACGGATAGGGGAGGAGGGAGGAGGAAGAAGGTGGAAGGGGAGACGGGAGAGTGAGTAATAAAGCGAGAGGGGAGGGGAGGGGAGGAGGGAGGGAGGGGAGGACAATTGAGGGGAGGGGGGAAAGCACACACACCAAGAGAATAGACATTTACTGGTGTGTCAAGAGAGAGAGAGAGAGAGTAGTAGTAGTGAGTAAGGTGTTAGTCAGTGTGGAGTTAAATAGATAGATAGATAGATTGAGTGAGAGTTAGTTAAGTTTAATTTTTTCATATGATAAACATATACAGTATATTGCTAGGTTACTAACTAGATATAGTCAGTTAGATAGCCTACTCTATGATTATTATAGAGTGAGTGTACGCCTTCAAGATATGATGACATAAGGCGATTTTTCTCAGCTTAGGAAGGCTGAAAAAAATGGTCATTTACTGAATTAACCCATTCAGTACCGGTGACGTCCTTTTCATCAATTTTCTCCTTCATTATTCTGGCAGCTGTTACACGATTTTATACAGCTTAGGAAGGATGTGAGTTAGCTGAAAGGATTAATTGAGATGGTGTGTAGCCCTTGCATGGTTAGAGGTCCTTCCTCAAACTTTCTATAATCTAATAGTTGCCAAAATATAATAAAAAAATATAACAAAATCAAATACCCGGTACTGTATTCTTTGTTTACCTGCCACCGAGCAGTAATTGTACGTTTATATAATTTCTGGGGTTTGAGAGAGAGAGAGAGAGAGAGAGTTTTTTATGGTGAATATAAGTTGCATAAATAGATAGATAGTTTAATAGAAGGTAAATATGTGTATAGAATTAGTAATATTTGATTGTTGCTCCATATTTCCCCCTCCTCCACATTGAAGGACTCGGTGTTGACTGACATTGGACGGTAGTGTTATGTTACTTATATAGAGAGAGAGAGTGAGTGTGTGTGTGTGAGAGAGAGAGTGAGAATGAGAAAGAACCTGTATGTGATAGAGAGAGGGAGGGAGAGTTTTAAATGGTGAATATAGATAGATAGATATAGGTAAATGGAAGGTAATTTTATACATAGACTGCAACATTGATAGATGCATGGATTAAAAGAGATAGATAGTGGTGTGTGTGAGTGAGTGAGTGAGGGTGTGTGTGTTATTTACAGCCCGGTGTAAGTTAAGTAATTTTAAAGCCCCCGGGTTACATTCCAGTGGTCAACCTCCCCCCCCCCCCCCCCTGTGTGGAATCAATAGCCAATCAATGTTGCCAACGCCACTCATGGAAAACTTACACACACACACACACACACACACTCAAGCATACACACACATACACACACACACGTATGCACTTGCAAGCATACAAATGCACACAGTATAATTTAGTCACCCGCATACACACACAAACACACACATACACAATTACACATCTATACGTCTATACTCTCGAATACACGCACAGTCACACACACACACAAACACATCAAACCACACACATACACACGCATCAATACGTATATACTCTCGAATATACACACACACACACACATACACACAAATATATACTGTACACGCACACTCACACACACACGCACACACACCCACCCACACCCACACACACACACACTCATTTTCTATCTTTAGCTTGTCACTCGCGCCTCCTTCATATAACGGGAGACAGTTACAAGTAATTACAAGGCATGGTTAGTTTCTCAAAGATCTGGCGGTCTATTCCAAGGAGACAGTCTATGTGGAACGAGGTAAATTATGTAGTGCATTATACTCATTGCATTGTATCCTAAACATTATCTTCTCTCTTCTTGAACTGCTATACTGAAGAACTGTTTTGAGAGAGGTTTGTTGCAGGTAGAATCTCTTTAATTTTAACTTCATGGTTGCGTATTGTATTCATATTGGGAGCAATTTAGTTTTGTTAACATTTACGTTGTCAAACCCAATAAGTATTTTAACGATTTCAATTAACTGTCCTCGTAGTCTACCGGTACGTGTTTCAAATATAAAGAGTGAGAGAGAGAGAGAGAGAGAGAGCCTTGGTATTTTAGGAATGGAATATATGAATTTAATCTAGTTGGACTTATGACCGTGGATATTGAAGTGAGGGACCAACAAACAGCCAATAACATCACCTCCATATATCTGTGTACTATAAGAGCCGTGTCGGTCGAGTGGTGAGCACGCTCACGTGTGAATCTGCTTGACCTGGGTTCGATCCCAGCCCAGGCGGACATTTAGTGGGTGTTGTAGTACGTCCTAGCATGTACTCGACGACGTATACAGACTAATAACACACATAACAAAGCCACTCCAACAGCTTCCTCTCTCTCCAACACCCCTTCTCCCCTCTCTACACTCTTCAGAAAAATAGGAAAAGTAGAATGTAGATACGAGGTGCCGTTGTAAAGGCTTATCCCTCAATACCTTCACCTGACCTGACTACCTCGGGTCAGATAGTTAGTTAACTTTATAGTTTATATATAGTATTATATTAATGTACTTCTATCTCTATATACGGTATGTAGGGCATTTTGTTATTCGTCTATACATGTGTCTATTATCTGTCTATCAATCTATCTATGTATGTATCTATCTATGTATGTATCTATCTATGTATGTATCAATCTATGTATGTATCTATCTATGTATGTATCAATCTATGTATCTATCTATGTATGTATCAATCTATGTATGTATCTATCTATGTATGTATCTATCTATGTATGTATCTATCTATATATGTATCTATCTATGTGTGTATCTATCTATGTGTGTGTGTATCTATCTATGTATGTATCTATCTATGTATGTATCTGTGTACTGTATGCCGGTGTCACACGAGTACTTTTTCCCTACTGTATATCTGTCTATCCATCTATCCATCCATCCCCTACTACCATACTGCCCTCATCCACCTTATGTATCCATCCATCCATCTATCCCCTACTTACCGTACTGTCCTCATCCACCTTATGTATCCATCCATCCATCCATCCCCTACTTACCGTACTGTCCTCATCCACCTTATGTATCCATCCATCCATCCATCCCCTACTTACCATACTGTCCTCATCCACCTTATGTATCTATCTATCCATCCATCCCCTACTTACCATACTGCCCTCATCCACCTTATGTATCCATCCATCCATCTATCCCCTACTTACCATACTGCCCTCATCCACCTTATGTATCCATCCATCCATCCATCCCCTACTTACCATACTGTCCTCATCCACCTTATGTATCCATCCATCCATCCATCCATCCATCCATCCCCTACTTACCATACTGTCCTCATCCACCTTATGTATCCATCCATCCATCCATCTATCCATCCATCCCCTACTTACCATACTGTCCTCATCCACCTTATGTATCCATCCATCCATCCATCCATCCATCCATCCATCTATCCCCTACTTACCGTACTGCCCTCATCCACCTTATGTATCCATCCATCCATCCATCCCCTACTACCATACTGCCCTCATCCACCTTATGTATCCATCCATCCATCTATCCCCTACTTACCGTACTGCCCTCATCCACCTTATGTATCCATCCATCCATCTATCCCCTACTACCATACTGCCCTCATCCACCTTATGTATACATCCATCCATCTATCCCCTACTTACCGTACTGCCCTCATCCACCTTATGTATCCATCCATCCATCTATCCCCTACTACCATACTGCCCTCATCCACCTTATGTATCCATCCATCCATCTATCCCCTACTTACCGTACTGCCCTCATCCACCTTATGTATCCATCCATCCATCTATCCCCTACTACCATACTGCCCTCATCCACCTTATGTATCCATCCATCCATCCATCCCCTACTACCATACTGCCCTCATCCACCTTATGTATCCATCCATCCATCTATCCCCTACTTACCGTACTGCCCTCATCCACCTTATGTATCCATCCATCCATCCATCCCCTACTACCATACTGCCCTCATCCACCTTATGTATCCATCCATCCATCTATCCCCTACTTACCGTACTGCCCTCATCCACCTTATGTATCCATCCATCCATCTATCCCCTACTTACCATACTGCCCTCATCCACCTTATGTATCCATCCATCCATCCATCCCCTACTACCATACTGCCCTCATCCACCTTATGTATCCATCCATCCATCTATCCCCTACTTACCGTACTGCCCTCATCCACCTTATGTATCCATCCATCCATCTATCCCCTACTTACCATACTGCCCTCATCCACCTTATGTATCCATCCATCCATCCATCCCCTACTACCATACTGCCCTCATCCACCTTATGTATCCATCCATCCATCTATCCCCTACTTACCGTACTGCCCTCATCCACCTTATGTATCCATCCATCCATCTATCCCCTACTTACCGTACTGCCCTCATCCACCTTATGTATCCATCCATCCATCCATCCCCTACTACCATACTGCCCTCATCCACCTTATGTATCCATCCATCCATCTATCCCCTACTTACCGTACTGCCCTCATCCACCTTATGTATCCATCCATCCATCTATCCCCTACTTACCGTACTGTCCTCATCCACCTTATGTATCTATCTATCCATCCACTCATCCACTCCCTACTTACCATACTGCCCTCATTATCCATCCATCCATTCACCCACCCACTCATCCATCCACCCCCTACTTACCATACTGTCCTCATCCACCTTATGTATCCACCCATCCATCCATCCACTCATCCACTCATCCCCTACTTACCATACTGTCCTCATCAAACCTTATGTATCCACTCATCCACCCACCCCCTACTTATCATACTGTCCTCATCCACCTTATGTATCCATCCATCCATCCATCCACCCACCCACCCCCTACTTACCATACTGTCCTCATCCACCATATGTATCCACCCATCTATCCATTCACTCATCCACTCCCCTTACTTACCATACTGTCTTCATCCACCTTATGTATCCACCCATCCATCCATCCACTCCTCCACCCACCCCCTACTTACCATACTGTCCTCATTCACCTTATGTATCTATCCATCCATCCATCCATCCTTATATCTATCTATCTATCTAGCTATCTATATCTGTCAATCTATATCTATCCATCCATCCTTCCATCTACCTATATATCTACTGTATCCATCCATCCACTCCTCCACCCCCTACTTACCATACTCTCTTCATCCACCTTATGTAGAGCTCTGACCAGGGCGCTCCACCGCACAGACACCACGCCTGAGGGAAAGTAAACACGAGAAATTAACTCTTTGAGGATCAGGACGCGTTTTGACAGTTTATTCTGGCTATCATTAGACTTTATACATCTTAGGGTGAACTTGTGGGAGCTAAAAAGTTAATTAAGATAGTATTTACCCCTTTAGTGCCTAGATATCCTTCCTAAATTGCATAAAATCGTCTACTAATAAAGCCGGTATCACACGAGCGCTTTTTCCCTCAACACTGATCTGGCAGCTTATGAGGTCAACATTTCAAATATTTCGGTTACCTAAATTCATATATCATTAGTCTAGTTTTCGATACCAGTGTAAAATAGTCTAGAAATGTTGCCAGGAAAATGTTGATTATCGAATGTTGACTATAAAAGCTCTCGTGTGATACCGGCGTAACCAAAATTATATTGACAAATGCGTCTAAGATCCTCAAGGGCTTAAATCCTACACTTTGATGGGGGGTTTTTCTGGACCCCCTTCTCCCTCATGTTTAGCCCCATTATCTTTCTGATTTTTAGAACGTTCGTTCCATTAGTTTGGTGATTTTAAAAAGGTAGGCTGTCCCCCACCCCAAATGGCACGAAAGGTCTTAAAATGGACACAAAAAATGGGGTGAAAGGTCATAAATTTGATATTGAAATGAGGCGAAAGGTTTTAAATTTGCCAAACTAATGGGGCGAACGTCTTACAATCTCAAAACTATTGGAGCTAAACATGAGGGAGAAGAGGGTCCAGAATAAACTCCCCCTTAACCCATACAGAACCAGGGACGCCCATTTTGTCATCATATATCTGGCAACTATGAGACGATTTTATTCATCTTAGGAAGGACCTCTAGTAATAATAAGACTTCAAACGATCTCAACCCACCCTTTTGACTACCACAGATCCTTCCTAAGCTGCTCAAAATCGTCTAAATATAGCTAGAATAAAAGATAACACACGTCGCTGGTACTCCAAACGATCTCAACCCACCCTTTTGACTACCACAGATCCTTCCTAAGCTGCATAATATCGTCTACATATAGCTAGAATATATCATAACACACGTCGCTGGTACTCCAAACGATCTCGACCAACCCTTTTGACTACCACAGATCCTTCCTAAGCTGCATAATATCGTCTACATATAGCTAGCATATATCATAACACACGTCGCTGGTACTCCAAACGATCTCAACCAACCCTTTTGACTACCACAGATCCTTCCTAAGCTGCACAATATCGTCTACATATAGCTAGAATATATCATAACACACGTCGCTGGTACTCCAAACGATCTCAACCAACCCTTTTGACTACCACAGATCCTTCCTAAGCTGCATAATATCGTCTAAATATAGCTAGAATATATCATAACACACGTCGCTGGTACTCCAAACGATCTCAACCAACCCTTTTGACTACCACAGATCCTTCCTAAGCTGCACAATATCGTCTACACATAGCTAGAATATATCATAACACGCGTCGCTGGTACTCAAAGGGTTAATCCATTACAGTTGACGTAATACAATGACGGCTGTTCTGGAGTTACGGGAATAATGTGGGTACCGATATATATGCTGTTGGGGTTTATATATTTTAATTTCAGTGTGTGTGTGTGTTTGGTGTGTGTGTGTGGTAGAGAGAGGTATTTAGACAGATAGATAGCTGTTTGCATGTGTGTGTGTGTGTGAGAGTGTGTGTGTGTGTGTGTGTGTGTAAGTGAGAGAGAGAGAGAGAAAAAAAAATAGTTATTGTATGTAGTGTATGTGTGTGTGTGTCTGTGATTTTTTTTATTTATGTTTATAGGCAGGCAAATCACTTATCAATACACCCAATAATGACGATTTACCTTTGTCTATAGCCTAGACTATTTACAGTGTATTGACTAACCTGTGGCCGAAGGTGGGCGGGTAAACTTGTCGTAATCGGGCGGTATTGGCGACTTGGCGGGCGGGCTGAAGCTATTGGGCGAGTTTTGGGGCGAGATCTTGGGCGGGTTCTTGGGTTGATAGTTCTTTGGCGAGATTTGAGGCGAGGTCTTGGGCGGGATTTGAGGCGAGTTCTTGGGCGGATGTTGGAAGTTCTTGGGCGTGTTATTGGGCGGGTAATTGGGCGAGTTTTGGGGCTGATCTTGAGAGTTCTTGGGTGTGGGATTGGGCTTGTACTTTGGTGGATGTAAGGGCTGGTTTTGAGAGGTTTCGGGCGTAGTTTGGGGCGAGTTATTGGGCGTATTCTTGGGCTCGTAGTTGGATTGGCTTGAATCAGGGTTTGCTTGCCTCTTGATCGGTGGTTTGGGATTTGCCAGGGAGGAGGAGGTAGGGGGAGGAAAGGGAGGAGAAGAGGAGGACGAGGAAGGAAGGAGAGAGATGGAAGGGGAGGAAGGACGGGAGGAGGAGGTGGGAGGAAGAGTATGTAGAGAGATAGAGGAAGGGGGAGGAGAAGAGGAGGAGGAAGAGGGAGGAG
>CM064512.1:4094652-4102526 GCA_032716605.1 Paralithodes platypus
TTATTATTATTATTATTATTATTATTATTATTATTATTAGTAGTAGTAGTAGTAGTAATAGTATTGTTTTTTTTCTATGTGTATGGAGGAGACAAAAGGCAGGTTGCTTGTAATGAGTGTCTCCCCCAAAGTTAAAATATTGACAGAGCCAAATTCAAGGGACGTTGGAGTCAAAGTGCCTGGACACACAAAGTTTAAACAGTCTAAGTCATAGGATGATGGAAAGATTGATTGAGGGAGAGAGTTCCCTAGTTCACTTGTTGAGTAGAAGAAATACTAATAAAATTTGCCAATTCTTGGGTTGGAGAGCTGGACAGAATAGGAGTGGGACTGTGTTGAAAGGCGGGTGCCTCGCACTCGCCACAAGGGAGGGGTATACACTGACAGAGCTCTGAAGAACACTGATTGTTGTAATAGCGATAGAAGAGTGAAAGAGATGCAACATTGCGGTGTGTAGAAAGAGATTGTTGGGAACTAGTAAGAGGAGGTGAGTTGATGAGGCGAAATGCTTTTGATTCTACTCGTTCGAGAAGTGCGGTATGGGTGGAGCCTCCCCACACATGCGAACAATACTCAATACAGAGGCGCACTGGGCCCCCACACAGAGCAAGAAGTTGTGCAGGGGTGAAGAACCTACGGAGACGGTTGAGCACACCCAACTTTTGGAAAGTTGTTTTTATCAAGAGTGGTAAAATGGTCTTTCCAAGAAAGGTCAGATGAAAAAGATACACCAAGAATGTTGAGAGAAGATGAAGGGTTGAGTTGTGTACCGTATTGTATGTATTGTATAAGAATAGTTGGTAGTCTTGTGGAAGATTGTGATGGAGAGATAGAGGGAGAAACTGGGTCTTGGAGGCGTTGATAGTACCGTGAAATGGGAGCTATACTTCGGACATTTCTGGATAACATTATGTAAGCTACAGTTATGGAAAAATGACTCTGCATTACGGAAGAACACCACAGACACTTGTTTCTTCATAACATCATGTGTATTTATCCCATAACTGTGGTTCATTATATATTTTACCGGTACTGTAATTCAATGTAGGAAGTGATGGGTAGAGCGCAAACCTCCACCAGCAAAGGCGACTCACAAAGTTATGAACCGATATTCACGAAACTTGGTGGGCAGATGGGATATGTGCTACAGAAGATTTTTTTTTCTATTTAGGTGGCGATTGGTAGAGCACATACCCCCGCCAGTGTAGGTGGAGGTATGCGCTCTACCGAGTGCCCCGCTAGTTATTACTATTTTTAAGTTTACTGTATTATTAGTGTTTTTATGGTAATTATAATTATTATCAACATATAATAGAATTCAACCCTTGGTAGATTTGCATATACATAATTAGTCTAATGTGATCAGAGCGTGTTATGTAGAATTTTATATACAGTATATATGTACAGTATATATAATATATATATATATATATATATATATATATATATATATATATATATATATATATATATATATATATATATATATATATATATACTGTATATACAGTATATACATATATAATTATATAATTATACAGTATATATATATATATATATATATACTGTATATATATATACCGTATATATATATATATATATATATATATATATATATATATATATATATATATAATTTATTTGTCTTCATATTTTTAAGGCTTAATGTTAGAGTTTTAAGCATTCATTTATAGTAATATTATTTTATTATTATTAAAGTTGTTATTCTTGTTATTGTTTTATATTTGTATTATTATTATTGTTACTGTTATTGTTATCATCAGCGTATAACAGAATTCCCAACCTTCAGTACATTTGCATAGGCATAATTAGCATAATGTGATTACGGTGTATTGTGTAACAATGGACCGTTTTTATGCATTTTTTCGCATAATAAAAGCCAAAGGTTAGAGTTTTAAGCTTACTTTTATGTTTGTATTATTATTGTTTATATTATTATTATTATTATTATTATTATTATTATTATTAACCCCATGAATATTCTTTCCTCTCACTTAAACAGTAGGCTACCATAGTGCGGTTGGGAATATGAACATGATTAGATTAATATCCAGTATTCGAGAATGGATAATAAGTCGTAGGCGTGTGCATAAACCTTTAACCGTCTTGGTGGTGTAATGGTTAGGGTGTTTAAACATCTGTGTGTGATAACCCAGGTTGGAATCCCGGTGGATCACATATATGCTTTCATTAATTACACTGGAGGTGTTTGGTGTTGTGGTGAAATTAATACAAAAATAGATTGTTATTGTTATTATCGTGAACATTTAACAGCATTCAGGCCAGCTCGTTTTTGGTCTTACCTTCGTAGACCCTTACACTTACATGTATACATTATTGATAAGGTCACGCACATACGCACACACACACACACACACACACATACACACACACACACACACACTCACACGTTTACATTATTGATAGGGTCACACACACACACACACACACACACATACACACATACACACACACTTACACGTTTACATTATTGATAGGGTCACACACACACATACACACCACACATGCATACTTTATTTATACGGTCACAACATATACTTACCTACCAGAGAGAGAGAGAGAGAGAGAGAGAGAGAGAGAGAGAGAGAGAGAGAGAGAGAGAGAGAGAGAGAGAGAGAGAGAGAGAGACCTTAAAGTTATTAATAGGTAATATAATTTTAATGGAGATATAATGGGAGACGGATTGAGGAATGAAGAGATACATAGGAGAGTGGGGCAGCAGGAACAGTTGTCAGCCAGAGTGGACAGAAGGGTGCTGTGCTGTGGTATGGTCATGTTGAACGAATGGGAGATGAAAGGCTTACAAAGAGAATATGTGAGTCAGGTACAAGGGGAGATAGAAGGGCAGGAAGACCCCCATTGACATGGAGAGACTGTGTAAGAAAAGCTTTGGATGATAGAGGAATGACTATAGATCAGGCAGGGGAAGTTGTGGTGGACAGGAGTGAATGGAGAATGCTTGTGAATAGTTGAGTGAACACGTGGTCATTTGGAGTAAGGGGTCGGGCGCAAGTTGGACTAGATAATAGTCCATCAGGCGCCTGGCCCGGGGAGACGATTAATATGAAGGGTGCACCTGGAAGTGTGGTGGGAGGGCTTGTGGCTTTAGCTCCGCTGCATGTCTGCCTGCCGAGATCGGAACCTCTCCGGGTGGTCGGGGGCCGTGGGAGTGCTGGAGCGACCTTGGTGACCCTGGTCTCTGGGTCTTCTCCTGGGTGACCTAGATGTGTGTGAATTTGTGTTTTTTGATCTGTGTTTATTCGTTGTTTTATGTTGTTTTTGTGTTTTTCCCTGTTCTTGCTCTGTCTTGAGTCGGCTACCCCCATAATGGGGATTGGGCCTGAGCATGTAGATAGATAGATAGATAGATTTACAATATACTTTTAGTTTGTGAATAAAAATAAAATAGTAGGTTTTGCCAAGCCCCCCCCTCCTCCCCCAAAGTGAAGAACACAAACCCATTTTGGTCTTTGTCTTGCTGATGGATAATCTGGACGGGGATCTATCGGTTGTTAGTCTCTTGATAGACATGTAGAGATAAACTGATAGATGGGATGGCAACTTCTCTCTCTTTCTCTCGCTCTCCTACTCTCTCTCTCTCTCTCTCTCTCTCTCTCTCTCTCTCTCTCTCTCTCTCTCTCTCTCTCTCGAGATATATAGAGCCTTCTTCTTTTCTATCCTTTCCTTCAACTTTCCTTTTCTATCGGATATGCCATCTCTACTAGAATTAAGTCCTGACCACCTCGTTTGGATCGTAAGGTCTGTTGTGGCCAGTGTATCTATGTAAATCTATGTAAATCTCTCTCTCACCTCATTATTTTCCTTGTGTGTAATATTTTATTTTTCCCAAAGTTTTGCGCCCCCATGCGTCAGCTGATTAATTATTGTGGCTTTGTGTGTGTATCGAGAAACGTTTGTGTGTGTATCGAGAAACGTTTGTGTGTGTATCGAGAAACAGAAACGTTTGTGTGGTGTATCGAGAAACGTTTGTGTGTGTATCGAGAAACGTTTGTGTGGTTATCGAACGTTATTGTGTTGAATCGAGAACGTTTTGTGTGTGTATCGAGAAACGTTTGTGTGTGTATCGAGAAACGTTTGTGTGTGTATCGAGAAACGTTTGTGTGTGTATCGAGAAACGTTTGTGTGTGTATCGAGAAACGTTTGTGTGTGTGTGTCCATTCCTCCTCTCGTTCCTTCTGTCTTTCCTCCCTTCCTTCCTCTTCCTTTCCTTCCTTCCTTCCACTCCCCTTTCCCCCATCCTCCCCTTCCTCTTGTCTATCCTATCCCTCTTCCTTTTCCTCCTTTCTTTCCTTCCTTCCCCCCCCCTTCCTCCTGTCCTTCCTCTCTCTTTTCCTGCTTTTTCCTTCCTTCCTTTCCTTCGTTCCTTCCTTCTCTTTCCTTCCTTCCTACCCATCCTCCCCCTTCCTTCCTTCCTTCCTTCGTTTCTCCTCCTCCTTTCCATCTTCCACTGTTGTTATTGTAATAGTTTAGTTTACCAGTCGATGAACGTTTGTGCTCCATGTGGCAGCTGAGTAATTGGTGGCTTTGTGTGTATATTGAGCAACGTTTGTGTGTGTGTGAGAGAGAGAGAGAGAGAGTGAGTGAGAGTGAGAGTTAGTGAATGCATGTACTATAATTATATAACAAAAACACAATTTAAACACCCACCATCATCAATAATATATAGATAAAACTAAAGGGAGAGAGAGTGTGTGGAATAGAGTGAGTGAGAGAGAATTAGTGAGTGAGAGAGTGAGTGAGTGAGTGCATGTGTTTGGAAGCCCCAGTGAACGATACCCAAAGGAACACACCCACACGAACTCTAATGAAACCAGGTCTTTGTGGGGTGAGCCATGGGTTTCAGTAAGAGTGAACGTAACATTGTGGAGAGCTGCTCAAACTCGGTGACACACACACATACACACACACACACACATACACATACACACATACACATACAGTACATACATACATACAGACAGACACACATACACAAATACACACACAAACGCTCTCTCACTCAACCACGCACAACCATCCCCGGCCGGGCGGAAACAAATTGGGCTTGTCTCCTTTCATGTGTTAGCCTCAGTTCACCTAGCTGTAAATAGGTACCTGGAATAAGTGGACGACGTTGTGACGTCCCATCTGGGGTTGGCAAAAATGGTACAAGGCGAGATGGGTATCATATGGTTCACCTAAGCTGATGGCTACCTAAGCCTTCGGGCGAGACGGTACCGTCTATAGTGAGAATGGTACCATACAGATCCACCCTAAGCCTTCGTTTCCGATGTCGCCAATTGGCTAAAAATACAGACTACACACACATCCACAGCCATTCCAACGATACATATAACACCTACACATATAGGAGGCGGGAAATAACGAGCATGCTCACTCCCGCAATACAACTAGAGTAAGTACAACTAGAGTAAGTACACACACACATATACACACACAAACGCTCTCTCACTCAACCACGCACACAATCACACACTTTCTCTTCTCTCTCTCTCTGTCTCACACACACAATCACACACTTTCTCTTCTCTCTCTCTCTCTCTCTCTCTCTCTCTCTCTCTCTCTCTCTCTCTCACACACACACACACACACACACACACACATACACACAGCCAACCAACCAGTCTATATAATTACCAGTAGTTGATTGTTAGTTCAGTCAGGCGTTACCACTGTCAGGTACTGGCTGCTATAATTAACCCTCTCCGACATATGACGCGATTTTGAGCCTATTAGGGATACTTTAAATCTTTTGTTACCACCAGGGGTATTTAGAGACCTTTAGTTTAGTTACTTCAACCTCTGCAGTTGTCTTTGAGTTAGCTGTGGGCAGAAAACTACTTTTGGAGAGGTAATTATAAGAGTGAGAGAACTCTATTTCTTATTGCTAATCTGGCAACCTCTGCATCATATGAGTCTGAGAGGGTTAATCCTTTAGGTTATATATTAGTTTGGGTTTATAAAATGTCTCTGGTTTAATAGGCACACATGTATATTTAATGTACTTAGAATGTAATGGAATACACCTATATACTGTATGCTCTCTCTCTCTCTCTCTCTCTCTCTCTCTCTCTCTCTCTCTCTCTCTCTCTCTCTCTCTCACACACACACATCGGCTTTTTTTTTTTTTTACTGTACTTAGAATATAACATAAAACACCTATACTCTCTCTCTCTCTCTCACACACACACACACACACACACACACACACACACACACACACACACACACACACACACAGTACACACTCACAGCGGCTTGGTGTGTTTAATCACAGTAGTTGTGTGTTGCCTCATGTACCTTTCAGTGACACACACACGCGCACACAGAGAAAGAGAGAGAGAGAGAGAGAGAGAGAGAGAGAGAGAGAGAGAGAGGCTAGGTGTGTTTAATTACAGTAAGTCTAGTTGTGTGTCTCTTCAGGGTACCGGTAGGTTTTTGGTGTTTGTTTCTTCTAACACACACACACCACGCAAAATAAGAGAGTAAGAGAGGAGAGGAGAAGAGAGATGGAGAGAGAGATGCGAAGACTTTCAGGGGGCGTGGAGATGAGGAGAGACCGGGTAGAGAATGAGAGAAGAAGAGAGGAATGAGAGAGAGAGACAGAGAGAGAGAGCTCGGTGTGTTTAATTACAGTAGTTTTGTGTTTCTTTGGGTCGTTTTCACTGGCAAGTAACGTGGCTCCCAAACTTTGACTTTCAGGTATATACATAAAAGAGGTGGACATTTTCTCAACACATCATCCTCGACGTGACACAAATAGTGCTATAGTCTATTCGCTGTAAATATAATATTTCTACCATTTGGGAAGAGTCAGTCAAGGAATAGATGTGGAAATTTACAGCCAATTTGCTCTAGCCCTTTTTGAGTTATAGAGGATAGAGGTCATGATTTCTCGCCTACTTACAGCGAATAGACTAGTCACCAAAGTTGTAATGTCAATAAAAGTTGATATGGTAGTAGTTTTAGTATGGGTGATTGTATGTGGTGGTGGTAGTAGTAGTAGTAGTAGTAGTAGTAGTGGTAGTAGTAGTTGTGGTTGTGGTGGTGGTATTGGTAGTGTTAAGATAGGGAAAGGGGTAAGGGGAGGGAGGGGTACCAACACTGACATATTACCTACCAACACCACCAACAACACAGTTACACTATCGATATTGGTGGGCTGGTATTGGACTGTATGGTATTGGTAGTATTGGTATTGGTAGTAGTGGTAGTAGTAGTAGTAGTAGTAGTAGTAGTAGTAGTAGTAGTAGTAGTAGTAGTAGCAAGTTCCACTTCAGAAAAAATGTAGGTAAGCACTGATTTGGTAACAGATTTGGAGATGTGTGGAATAGATTGCCTAGTGCAGTGATTAGCTCAGCTCAGGAACGGTAGGGAACATGGTTCATAATGGAGGACTAGGCGAGTCATATGAATGATATTGTATGGGTGTGAATGGGATCGGCCTTCTGCAGATAATAGTGGTAGTAATGGTAGTAGTGGTAGTAGTTGTAATAGTGGTAGCAACAGTGGTAGTGTTAGTATAAGCAGTTGTTCATGTTCTTATTTGACACTAGTAATTTTAGTGATAGGTAGGGGTGGTAGTGGTATCAGAATAGTAGTAGTAGTGGTAGTTGCTGCAAAAGTGGTAGCAACGGCTGTAGTATTGGCAGTGATAGTGGTGGTAGTTAAGGTAGTAATAATAGTAGTAATTATTCTAGTACTGTAGTTAGGTAGTGGTATTAATGGTAGTGGTGATTTTATATTAGAATGGTAGCAGTGGTATGTAGTTGCGATAGTGGTAGCAACAGTGGTGGTAGCAGTTATTAATG
>CM064512.1:4102626-4132626 GCA_032716605.1 Paralithodes platypus
TAGTTGCAGGGCTTTGGATAGGGTCAAGGTACAATAGATGAGGCAGATGATAGTGGTAGTGGTGACAGTGATGGAACTAAGGGAGCGAGAGAGAGAGAGACTAGTTGCAGGGCTTTGGATAGGGTCAAGGTACAATAGATGAGGCAGATGATAGTGGTAGTGGTGACAGTGATGGAACTAAGGGAGCGAGAGAGAGAGAGACTAGTGGCAGGGCTTTGGATAGGGTCAAGGTACAATAGGTGAGGCAGATGATAGTGGTAGTGGTGACAGTGATGGAACTAAGGGAGAGAGAGAGAGAGAGAGAGATTAGTTGCAGGGCTTTGGATAGGGTCAAGGTACAATAGATGAGGCAGATGATAGTGGTAGTGGTGACAGTGGTATGGTTGATGTAGATTAGGAGGAATACAAAGGAAATCAAGTAACAACAGGTAGAGTTGTTGCTGGGGTTGGGAAGGGTCAAAGTACCAGAGATGAGACAGAAGGTAGTAGTAGTGGTGAAAGTGGTATGATTGTTAAAGGTTAGGAGGAACTACTGTATTTCAAGAGGTGAAGAGGGACAAGGTGCGTACAACAGATGAGACAGATGATAGTGGTAGTGGTGAAAGTGGTATGGGAGCAAACTAAAAAAAAAATAATAATAATAATAATAATAATAATAATAATAATAATAATAATAATAAAAATAATAATAATAATAATAATAATAATAATAATAAAAATAATAATAATAATAATAATAATAATAAAAATAGCATTAATTAACCTTAAGCAGTGAGGTGGACATGGATATAGTGCTTAATTTACAGTCCCCGCACATGACACTGCCCGGGAGCGGCCTTCTACGGGTCATCCCACCACCAACAGATGTAGTAAACCATTGGCAGTTGCACAATGGAATGGTCAGGGAGGTTTAGTGATACTTTGTTGGGGAGGTAAACAAAGGGAGAGAGTGAGTGAGTGAGAGAGCGTGTGTGCGTGTGTATGGGAGAGAGTGAGAGTGAGAGAGAGTGTGTGTGTGTGTGTGTGTGTGAGAGAGTATATAAGTGTATGTGTCTGTGTGTGTGTATATGTGAGACAGTGAGAGTGAGAAAGAGAGCGAGTGAGAGATATATAGAGGAGAAGAGGGTGGGGGGGGGGGTATGCACTTAAAAACCAACACGATAAATTTGCCTATGACAGTATTTAAATTTAATCATGTGTGTATTTGTGTGTGTGTGTGTGTGTGTGTATGTGTATGAGAGTGTGTGTGTGTGTAGGATTAAGGGGGATTGGCCTGTGTGTGTGTATTCATGTACGCTTGTGGATCTGTGAGCGTATGTGAACCTGTCCCAGCTATTGTGTGTATGTGTGTGTGTGTGTGTGTGTGTGTGTGTGTGTGTGTGTGCGTAGGAAGATGAGTACTACGTGTGCGTATTTGAGGGCATGTACTGTACGAGTTTACTGACCTATTGACGCACACACCCACGCACAGCCACCATTACCTACAGAGAGAGAGAGAGTGTGTGTGTGTGTGTGTGTGTGATAGAGAGATAGATAGATATAATGTAAACTTTAAAAACAAATAGATACATAGATAGATAGAGAGGGAGAGCGAGTGCGTTTGCGTGAGAGAGAGTACAAAGGAGTACAAAGGAAATCAAGCAACAACAGATCTAGTGACCCTTCTAGGTTGCTTGTCCTCCAAAACACTGAGGATCAAGTGTCCAAACAGTGGTTTAGAGTGGGTAAGGGAACATTGGAAAGGGAAATACTGCCCTGGAACTAATGTCCGTGGCAGGATTAGGAAGTTAGTAGGGGACAGATGGGTTAGTAACTGAGGGGGGGATAAAATAAAGTTATTCATTTACAAACGCAGTCAGTCGCGGGTTTGATGCGAGATATTTGTCTAGGCGGAGTTTAAATGAATCAACGGTGAGTGAGTGAGTGTGTGTGTGCGTGTGTGAGATTGAGAGAGAGAGAGAGAACGAGAGTTACACAGCTACTCAGACCACACAGACCTTGCGGTCCCAACTAGGTGGTCCGGCCTTAATACTACTAGACAAGGACAGTAAAGTAGAAGAGAGAGAGAGAGAGAGAGAGGGGAGGGGGGGGGGGGGGAGTGAGTGATGTGTGTGGTGTGTGTGTGTGAGAGTACAAAGGAGTACAAAGGAAATCAAGCAACAACAGATCCAGTGACCCTTCTAGGTTGCTCGTCCTCCAAAACACTGAGGATCAAGTGTCCAAACAGTGGTTCAGAGTGGGTAAGGGAACATTGGAAAGGGAACCACTGCCCTGCCACTAACGTGGCAGGACTAGGAAGCTAGTAGGGGACATATGGGTTAGTAACTGAGGGGAGGATAATGTTATTCATTTACAAACGCAGTCAGTCGCGGGTTTGATGCGAGATATTTGTCTAGGCGGAATTTAAATGAATCAACGGTGCTGCAGTCTATAACGTCTCGGGGAAGCCCATTCCACAAGTTGACAACTCGATTGAAGAAGAAATTCTTAGATTCGTGCGAGTTAAAAGATTTACCAATAATTTTGCAACCGTTTCCCCGCGTGTAATTAGATTGGTCGATAGTGAAGTACTTACTACAGTTCATATTGTCGATGCCTTTGATGATTTTGAACACTTGAATTAAGTCGCCTCTTAATCTGCGCTGGGTTAAAGGAAATAGATTTAATTCTCTAAGACGCTCTTCGTATGGTTTGTTCTTTAGGCTAGGTATCATTTTGGTAACTCTACGTTGAACTCGTTCTAGCTTGTTTATATCTTTTTGGTAGTAAGGGCACCAGGATTGAACGCAGTATTCCAGAAGAGGGCGGACTAAGGAATTGTAAAGGGTTAGGATAACTTCTTTGGATTTATGCTCAAATGACCTGCCTATAAAGCCAATTTATTTTGTTTGCCTTCTTAACAACTTCTGAACATTGTTGACTCGGTTTTAGGTTACTCGATATTGTTACTCCCAGATCAGTTTCTCTGTTTACATTCTTAAGCTGAGTGCCATTCATCGAATAGTTTGCTTTCTCATTTAGGTATCCGACATGTAGTACTTTACATTTATCCGCATTGAAACTCATTTGCCAAATTTGGGCCCAACATGACAATTTATCTAGATTGTGTTGCATATCGTCAACTTGTTCTTTTGAGAGTACGCTATTTGCAATTTTTGTATCGTCAGCAAATTTTGAGATTGTGCAGGTGAGACCCTCATCTATGTCGTTGATGTAAATTAGAAAGAGAATTGGTCCTAGTACCGATCCCTTGGGTACCCCGCTACTTACATTGGTCCATTTAGATGCCTTACCGTTTATGACTACCCTTTGCTTTCTGTTGCTGAGCCAATTTTCTATCCATTTCAACACACCGTCTTGTATTCCATGCGCTTTTAGTTTTAGCAGTAAACGTTTGTGGGGAACTTTGTCAAAGGCCTTTTGAAAATCAAGGTATATAATATCTACAGCTTTACTCTCATCGTAGAGGTTGAGGATATCGTGGAAGAAGTCTAAGAGGTTTGTTAAACAGGAACGTTTTACGAAAGCCGTGTTGAGTATCTTTAAGTATGTTATTTTCCTCTAAGTGATTTACGAGTCTGTCTCGTATGACCGTTTCTAGCATTTTACATACAACTGAGGTTAAGCTAATTGGACGATAGTTACTTGGTAGGGATTTGCTGCCTTTTTTGAATATCGGTGTTACGTTGGCTAGCTTCCACTGATCAGGCATAGTTCCAGACTGCAAGGATTTATTGAATAGTAATGTCAGTGGTTTGGAGAGCTCATTCTTTGCTTCCTTTAGAACTCTAGGCGAGATTGTATCAGGTCCTGGCGTTTTATTTACCTTGAGTTTATCTAAACAATTCAATACTTCTCTCTCTGTAACGGTGATATTGCTTAGAACATCTGAATTATCAATCTGAATCGGCGATGGTGTAGGGATATCACTGAGGTCTTCTGTTGTAAAAACTGATGCAAAGAAGGTATTGAGGGCATTACTCATTTGTACTTCGTCTTTGGTGTATTCTCCTTTTTCATCGACTAACGGTCCAACAGTTGAAGTAATACTTTTTCTTTCTGATATAACTATAGAATTCTTTCGGGTTTGTTTTACTTTGATTCGCAATATGTAACTCTAAGGTCTTTTTACTTTGCTTAATTAACTTTTTGGCTTTGCGTCGTAGCTCTACAAATTTCACCCGTTCTTCGTCATTTTGTGAGGATTTTAATCTATCATTAGCACATTTTTTAGCAAGCAGGCAGTTTGAAATATCTTTATTCCACCATTTGGGCTTATTATTATGGCCTGGACGCCGTATTTTCGATGGTATGCAGTCTTGCACTGCTTTTAGGTAAGTGGTTTCGAATAACTTCCAAGATGTATTTATGTCGTTATTGTTAATTAAAAAGCTCCAGTCAGTTTCTTTAAACATAGCTCTAAGTTATGGAAGTTTGCTTTCTTGAAATTAGGGACTTTTTCGATGCTACTATTTGGTTCGTTACTAGTAAACTTTAAAGTGAAAGTTATCGTACGATGGTCGCTGTTACTGAATTCATCACCAACATTCAAATTCTCTATCAATTCTTCTTTTGTTGCAAGTACAATGTCAAGAACGTTATTACCACGGGTCGGCATTCGAACAAATTGATAAAGCGAACTCTCTTGCAAGTTCGTATACAAGTCATGTCCGGAGTGTGAAGTAAGAGTATCGCCCCACTTGGTCACAGGTAAATTAAAGTCGCCAAAAATTACGGTATCTTGTGAGTTACTTACATCTGCAATTTGTTCGTAAATTTCTCGGTCAGTTTACACTGATTGAGCTGGAGGTCTGTATATTAACGCAAGTATTATTTTTGTACCTTTATTATTCTTTATTAGCACAAAAGATGTGTCGACGTTCACAATTTGAGGTTTTGACACGAGGGTCGGGTTAAGACTTCTTTGATATAAAATAAAACGCCACCTCCATTTTTATTTATTCGGCTGTTCTCAAACATTACATAACCGGGAAGTGAATACTCTGCTAAAAAGTCTCTATCTTGTGTATTGAGCCAAGATTCTGTTATGCCAATCACATCATAATTTTCTGTAAACACTAGTTCCTCTAAATCTGAAAATTTATTGCGTATGCTAC
This sequence comes from Paralithodes platypus, assembly GCA_032716605.1. Lineage (NCBI taxonomy): Eukaryota > Metazoa > Arthropoda > Malacostraca > Decapoda > Lithodidae > Paralithodes > Paralithodes platypus. Next base: position 4,107,744 of record CM064512.1, read on the forward strand.
GAGCGTTTGCATAGAAAACCTTTAAAGTTGCGGTTTTAGAACTCGCAGATCGTTCTTTCATCGAATTTTTGGTTCTGGTCGGATCTACATTTACATTCATGGCTGTCCTCGGTCCTCGGTCGTTATCCCTGACGGTTTTGAATTTGGGTCGTGTTGGTGGAGCTTTATCCAAATTCGCGGTTCTTGACGGATTAGTATTTAATTCCTTTGTAGATTGCCGTCCTCGCTGTCTTCGGTCCTCCTTCCTGGTTGTCCTGTGCTGAGTCGATTTCTTCTCCGAAAATCCTTCACCGCATCGTTGAGAAGACGCCCAAAACGCGCTGCTCCCACCTGGTTCAGATGAACTCCATCGTCCGAAAACAAATAGTCATCGTAGTAGAAATTGTCCCAGGTGTCGACGAATCCCACGTTCTCCTTCCTGCAGAGGTTTGCTAGACAACGATTTGTGCTGGTGGCTATGTTGTAAAATCGGCTCTCTACACCGAGCCGGGGGACGATTCCTGAGACGATGAGCCTTGATGACTTCTCCTTAGGGAGGGGGGGGGGGGGGGTGAGTGAGTGATGTGTGTGGTGTGTGTGTGTGAGAGAAAGAGAGAGAGAGGGGGGGGTGAGTGAGTGATGTGTGTGGTGTGTGTGAGAGAGAAAGAGAGAGAGAGGTGAGAGTGATGTTGTGTGTGTGAGAGAAAGAGAGAGAGAGAGTGAGTGAGTGATGTGTGTGGTGTGTGTGTGAGAGAGAAAGAGAGAGAGAGGGGGGGGTGAGTGAGTGATGTGTGTGGTGTGTGTGTGTGAGAAAGAGAGAGAGGAGGGGGGGGTGAGTGAGTGATGTGTGTGAGAGAGAGAGAGAGGGGAGGGTGAGTGATGTGTGTGGTGTGTGTGTGAGAGAAAGAGAGAGAGTGAGAGCGAGCGAATGAGAGAGAGAGAGAGAAGGGGGGGTTGAGTAAGTGATGTGTGAGAGAGAGAGAGAGAGAGAGAGAGAGAGAGAGAGAGAGAGAGAGAGGTCCAAAGGTAAGGTAAGAGAGAGAGAGAGAGAGAGAGAGAGAGAGAGAGAGAGAGACCATCTATGAGTTACAATGTTTGTTGTGGTGGTAGTTTTCCCGGGTTGGTTTTCCCTCTCTTTTTTTCTACTCCACTCTTTTTTATTCCTACCACACATTATTACCTCCGCTGACGAACTGAAGAAGGTTATGTTGTTGCCTCTGTTTGTCTGTTTGTCTATCTGTGAACAAGAAACTTCAAAAAGTTATGAACCGATTGTCACGAAATTTGGTAGTCAGATACTCATACGAAGGCTTGGGGTTGAGGATTCACTGCCCAGTCAATGAATAAACTCATGCATAAAATATCTGCATACAACAACAAACACATATTATTCATCTGCAAATATGCCTGAATAAATGTATTATTACTCAAATATATTATTATGTTTTGATGGTGTAATGGTTAGTGTTGAAGCTCTGTATGTGGTAATCCAGGTTCTAATTCCAGGAGGATCACATATTTGGTGTTGGCAGTGAAATAAATAAAATAAAATAATTCCGGTACAATCGCGCTAATAAGTCATGTCTCGGCACCAAGTATGTTTTGATCAATAATTGGTGTCAGCAATATTTAAGCTTCATTTCTTCATATTGTGTGAAATATGTAAACATGTTCTTGCACTTACCCGCTCTATTCAATATCTGACATACATTAATACAGCACAGAGCAAGCCAAACGTAATGACAGCTGGGACATGACTAAAGCCTAGTTCACACATTCAGGAGTGTGAGGCCGAGTTTTTTCGGCGCCCATGGGTGCATGCGATCTTCCAAGAGTCATTACGTGATTTCCAGGACTGTGGATTCTTGGAAACTCGGCCTCACACTCCTGAATGTGTGAACTAGGCTTTATTAGCGCGACCGTACATGATTATGCAAATACATCCTCTCACAAATCAACATAAAATATCTCATGATACCCTCCCAAAGTAGTGTAAGTCAATTATTAAATATATATATATACTTGCTATACATAATTTAGCACATACATTCTTACATAAACCCACATAAAATATCTTCCTCTCTCATAGTACCGTCCAAAGTACCATCATTCAGTAAGTACGGTACATTACTATAGTGTACCCTGCCAACATGAGAGAAGTACTCCCCCCTATGCTACTGTAGTAATAGCTATATATAGGGATTTACACTACTATCACCGCGGAATATACTGTACACTTGTCGGAGAAGGAGCGAGTAAAGGCGCCTTCTTCTTCTTCTTCTCCTCCTCCTCCTCCTTCGTCTTTTATTCTTCTCCTCCTCCTCCTCCTCCTCCTCCTCTTTTGTTTTGTTCTTTGTATTCCTCCTCCTTCTCCTTCTTCTTCTTCTTCTTCTTCTGGTCTTCTTCTTCTTCTCTTTCTTCTTCTTCTTGGTGGTGTTCTACTTCCGTGGGTCAGTCTCAGAGATGACAACATAATAATAAATGTTAACGTGCTGTGGCACCCCTCCTATCCCTCTCTAACTCTAACTCCCTCTCTCTCTCTCTCTCTCTCTCTCTCTCTCTCTCTCTCTCTCTCTCTCTCTCTCTCTCTCTCTCTCTCTCTCTCTCTGTATAACGGAAACACATCTGAACCTTAAAAATAAAGATCTACTTCATGAATATCACATAGAGCCATATACATTTTTTCCATAAAGACCGTAACAATGGAAAACAAAGAGGGGGAGGGGTTGCAATGTACGTTGCAACCTACTTAAACCCAGTTGAGGTGACTCTCCCCGAAAGTAATGGAGAAATAGTGTGCGTCAAAATAAATACAAAAAACATGAACTTAAATATCACTACAGCGTACCGACCACCGAGACTAACTGTTGCCGATGATACAATTTGTTATGAAATACTAGAGAAAACCCTTAATTCCGACGAAACAGTTTTACTAGGTGACTATAACCTCCCCCTAATTGACTGGAATACCCTGACCGGAAAAAATGCTGAGTCACGCCTAATGACAAGCTTCATCCAGGACAATTTTTTGACTCAACACGTAAAACAGCCGTCGCGAGACAGGAATATATTAGACCTCGTAATCACTACCCAAGAAAATCTATTATCAAACCTGGATGTAGGTGAACACCTGGCAACGTCCGATCATAAAATCTTAAGAATCAACGTTATAAGCAAATATTCCTCAGTAAAAACAACAGGAATGGTTTCGGACTTCAAAAACGCAAATTATGACGGACTTAAGGAGTCGCTATCAAACATACACTCAAACCTCATAAATATAAACGAAGTAAATGAACTATGGGGACATTTTAAGTCTACAATTACAGAAGCGCATAAACAATTTGTACCCATGAAACCAAAACGTAATCAAATACGAAATCAAGTATGCCCCCTGGTACAGTAGAGACATTGGCAAGGCAATAAGGAAAAGGAATCAACTCCACAAACTTGTAAAAAATAACACAAACACTGAAGTAATTAAAAACTTGTACAAAAATAGTAGAAGGGAAGTGAAAAAAATAATTAGGGCGAACAAACAAAATTACGAAATGACTATTGCCAGAGAAAGTGCCACAAACCCCAACAAATTCTACAGTTACGTAAATAAAAATATAAACAGATCAAAAGCGGAATCGGACCGCTAATAGAAGATGGCCAGACAATAACAGGTGACACAAACACGGCAAATCTGCTCAACAAATATTTTGGCTCAGTTTTTACAGAAATTATCGGTCTTACCCTTGAAAATGACACCTCAACTCATGTGATAGGAGAGTTCACCATCAGTGTAGCGAAGTACAAAGCAAATTGAGTAATTTAAATGTAAATAAGACCCCGGGACCCGACATGCTCCACCCGAAAATAATTAAGAATGTTAAGGACGAAATAGCAAAACCCCTGACACAACTATTTAACTTATCATTACTACAGGGGATTGTACCGAGTGATTGGAAAGATGCGAACATTACGCCGATATACAAGAAGGGTAGCAAGGCCAAAGCGAGTAATTACAGACCAATTAGTCTAACTTCAATTGTAGGAAAAATCCTGGAAAAAATCCTTAGAGATAGATAGTAGATTACCTCGAATCAAACAACCTAATCAAAAATAGTCAACACGGCTTTAGATCAAATAAGTCATGCCTAACAAATTTGATTGAATTTTATAACAAAACTATTCACATATAACGACATGACGAAATCACTAGATATAATCTTCTTGGACTTTCAAAAAGCTTTCGACAAGGTGCCTCACCGAAAAACTATTGGCTAAACTGGAGAGGATAGGTATCAAAGGTGAAATTCATTCTTGGATAACAAATTGGCTTACAGACAGAAGACAGAGAGTGGTGATAAATGGAGTGGAATCGGAGTGGGAGCCTGTCACTAGTGGAGTTCCACAGGGTTCAGTCCTTGGACCGGTCCTGTTTCTCATTTACATTAACGATATTGATGTAGGGGTAAACAACACCATTTCCAAATTCGCCGACGATACAAAAATAGGAAATACAGTCCTGAACGAAGATGATAGAAATGCGTTGCAATCTGATTTAAACAAGATATCAGAGTGGTCGAAAAAAATGGCAGATGCCCTTCAATGTCGATAAATGTCAGGTGCTGCAGGTTGGTAGCAGAAATATGAAATACAAATACGAAATGAATGGCAAACAAATAAAAACCGAAAACGGTAGTAAAAGACCTAGGGGTACTAATATCTGAAAACCTAAACACTTCCGACCAATGTATAGCAGCTGCAAATAAGGCAAACATAGCATTGGGCTTTATTAAACGAAAATTTACATATAAACATGAACACGTAATAGTGCCACTGTTCAAAAGTATGGTGAGGCCCCACCTTGAATATGGTGTGCAGTTCTGGTCACCTTATCTGATCAAGGACATTGTAAGACTCGAGCCAGTACAGCGTAGAGCGACGAAGATGATACCCTCATTAAGAAATAAACCATATGAAGAAAGACTTAAACGATTGAACCTGTTCTCATTAAAAAAGAGGAGGTTGAGGGGTCAGCTTATTGAGTGCTTTAAGATACTAAAAGGTTTCGACAAAGTCGATGTAAATGCACTATTCACATTAAACAATACTAATCAAACTCGCGGAAATGGAATGAAATTAAAAACCAAAAAGGCAAACCTAGATGTCACAAAGAGTTTCTTCACCTACAGTGTGGCGACAGAGTGGAATAAACTACCAGCGAGAGTGGTGGAGAGCGACATAATAAACGCTTTCAAGGGAAGGCTTGACCTCTATCTACAGAGGGCTGGGGTGATATGAAAAAAAAAAAAAAAAAAATGTATGTATGTGTATGTGTGTGCACTGTACAGTATGTATATATATACTGTATATATATGTATGTATGTGTATGTATGTATGTGTATGTGTGTGTGTGTGTATGTATATGTATGTACCGGTGTATATATATATATATATATATATATATATATATATATATATATATATATATATATATATATATATATATATATATATGCATATATACATATATAGTTTGTAAGGCCAGACTGCCTAGTAAGGACCTTGTGGTCTGTGTATCTATGTAGCTCTATGTAGCTCTATGTAGCTCTCTCTCTCTCTAACAGGTAGACAACAACGAGTGGTAATCAATGGTTTCTTCTGAGTGGACTCCAGTCACTTCTGGAGTTCCACAGGGATCTGTCCTTGGCCCACTTTTGTTTATCATTTATGCCAATGACATCGATATTGGTCTGTTGAGTGTGATCTCCAAGTTTGCAGATGACATAAAGCTTGGAATGAATGTTAAAGACCCCCAAAGGGGTTGAACAGCTCAGGATGGACCTCAACAGACTGGGTGAATGGTCAGAGACATGGCAGATGCCTCTAAACTTGGAAAAGTGCAAGGTGATGCATATCGGCCAAGCAAACCCCAAGTCTATTGGGAATGCCTCTGGAAGTGACTAACTTGGAAAAGGATTTGGGTGTTCTGATTAGCAGTGACCTAAGGTTTTCCAAGCAGTGCATTGAAGTAGAGAAGAAAGCTCAGAAATGATTGGGCTATATTAAGAGGCAATTTAAGTATAGAAATAAGGAAATAGTCTTCACACTTTACAACGCTCTGATACGGCCTCTCCTGGAGTATGCTGTTCAATTCTGGTCTCCAGCACCCAGGAAATATATAGAGCGACTGGAAAGAGTACAAGCTAGGGATACAAAGCTTATTCCATCGTTTAAAAGACTGAGCTATGATGACCAGTTGAGAGCTCTTTCGTTGGAGACACGCAGACTACTAGGTCAGCTCATTGAAGTTTTAAAATACTTAATGGTTTTGACACTGGATTATAGCAAAATGTTTAGCCTTAATATGAATACAACACGCAACCATGGCTGGAAATTAGAATTGAAAAGGTTCAGCACTAGTATTTGTGGAAAAAAAATCACATACAAGATCTGTTCTACCTGGAACAAACTTCCCTCCGAAGTTGTAAACAGTTCTTCAGTAGAACAGTTAAAGAAGAGGGTAGAGAGTATTTTGCACACATTGTAACGAGTGTAGTGCACTAATTTACTAAACAGTCTCTCTCCTTCCACTTCGAGTTTCTCCTCGGAATGGCCCGCAAGGTCTCCGAGATAATAACTATTCCTTGTAACTCCGTGTAACTCTCTCTCTCTCTCTCTCTCCACTACAGGTGTGCCACAAAGCCATTTCTTAGAGAGAGTAATCCTGTACGCTCTCACTTTATCTCGTGAGTATGTATAGTATATGTTTGTATAATGTTCTTAATATGATCGTATTATGTCCTTATTATGTTCGTATTATGTCCTTATTATGTCCTTATTATATCCTTATTATGTCCTTATAATTATTATGTCCTTATATTATGTCCTTATATTATGTCCTTATAATTATTATGTCCTTATATTATGTCCTTATTTTTCGTATTATGTCTTATTATGTCATATTATGTCGTATTGTCCTTATTATGTCCTTATTATGTCCTTATTATGTCCTTATTATGTTCGTATTATGTCCTTATTATGTCCTTATTATGTTCGTATTATGTCCTTATTATGTCCTTATTATGTTCGTATTATGTCCTTATTATGTCCTTATTATGTCCTTATTATGTCCTTATTATGTTCGTATTATGTCCTTATTATATCCTTATTATGTCCTTATTATGTCCTTATTATATCCTTATTATGTCCTTATTATGTCCTTATTATGTTCGTATTATGTCCTTATTATATCTTTATTATGTTCGTATTATGTCCTTATTATATCTTTATTATAAGAACATAAGAAAATGGGAGTCTGCAGAAAGCCGATTGGCCTAAGCAAGGCAGATCCCTGAATTGTCCTTATAATTATGTCCTTATTATGTCCTTATTATGTCCGTATTATGTCCTTATTATGTCCTTATTATGTCCTTATTATGTCCTTATTATGTCCTTATTATGTTCGTATTATGTCCTTATTATGTCCTTATTATGTCCTTATTATGTCCTTATTATGTTCGTATTATGTCCTTATTATGTCCTCATTATGTCCTCATTATGTCCTTATTATGTCCTTATTATGTCCTTATTATGTCCTTATTATGTCCTTATTATGTCCTTATTATGTTCGTATTATGTCCTTATTATGTCCTTATTATGTTCGTATTATGTCCTTATTATGTCCTTATTATGTCCTTATTATGTTCGTATTATGTCCTTATTATGTCCTTATTATGTCCTTATTATGTTCGTATTATGTTTTATTGTGTTTTATTGTGTTTTCGATATGAGTCAGTGTTGCCAATTTAGCTTGCTAGATTTACAGGGATTTACTTCGATCTAGCGGGAAATGTATACATCTAGCGACATGAAGTCTAGCGATATTCCCGAGATTTGAGCCAACGTGAGGGATATTTCTTGAGATTGTGGGTTTCTACTAGCGATTTTTGGCATTTAATTCTTGGGACTTTTGAGAGCGGTATATTGTGTCGGTGTCCTGAGCCCCATTTGTTTGGCTATGCTAAGACCTTTCGCCCGATTTCTAGACCATTATCATGACCTTTCGTGCCAATTAGGTGTCTATATTTTTTGCAGACGAGCGATAGCGAGCCTCGCAAGGGGGGAGGGGGGGGGGGGGTCTTAGTGGTGTTTTTCAAGTTTGATAAAGGTCTAGCGAGCATAACCCTCCCCCCTACCCCCACCCATCCGCCCACCTACACACACACACACACACACACACACACACACACTTAATTAACGCCTAGTCTGCAAATAATACAACCGATCAAAACCATACCACTGTCACTACTACTGTCTTCTGTTTCTTCACTTCCTGTACCTTGTTTCTGTCCAAACCCTGAGGCAGATCCCACTAACCTTCATCACGAGAGAGAGAGAGAGAGAGAAGACGTGAGTGTCAAACCACCCAACCTGTATCCACACACACACACACACACACACACAAATAAATACACACGCAAACACACACGTAAAGCGTCTCTATCTACAGTATGTATTGATCTAACTATCTATCTAACTATTTATCTACCTAGCTACCTATCCATCTCTTACAAATGCACATCTCTCTCTCTCCCTCTCTACCCCTCGAACACTAACACATTCACACACAATTACACACAGACATACGCACACCATACACATTAAACACACACACACACACACCATAATATTAAACACACACACTCTCTCACTATATATCTCTCTCTCTCTCTCTCTCTCACACACACACACACCACTAGGGATCCCGGAAATGCCACACCAAACAGCCACTTCCCTGACCTTCACAGCTATGCCAAACACCCCTATTAAAACCCACCCGTCCTCAATAACTCCCCCTCGGCAAGTTCGGCCCCTTTTATTTTCACCTATTTCGGAGTGTAGGGGGATTTGGGGGAGGTGGAAGGGGAGTTTTGGGGGATTTTGGAAGGGTTTGGAGTGACGGGATTTTTTTGGCTGACTGTACTCACGTTTGGCACTGTTGGCACTATGAGGGGTGGGTGCCAAGTGTGTGTGTGTGTGTGTGTGTGTGTGTGTGTGCAATTGTGTGTGTTTTTCGTGCATGAGAGAGAGTGAGAGTGAGAGTGAATAAGGGTCATATAATATATATATATATATATATATATATATATATATATATATATATATATATATATATAATATCTCTTAGGTTGACCTTTGTATTACTGTCGATAACCAAGGGACTGGATTTCTCGAAACGGGGCTCCAGTCCTGACGCTATTCCTGACTTACAGTGTGCTGGCTTAATAATCCAGAAGGGTTGATAGCCTCTGAAGTCCCCATTTTAACTAACTATCTTGTCGAAACACATATTATGATACAATTATACAACCCATGACTTCAAGATAAACCATCTATGGTAAACAAAAATCTCCCATATACTCATTGCTTGTATCTAATGTGTTCTGAAATCTGAGATGCCATTCTACAACCACTGTTTACACCTGCGCATTAACCCTTTCATGCACATATGACGCAGAGGTTGCCAGATTAGCAATAAGAAATAGAGTTCTCTCACTCTTATAACTACCTCTCCAAAATTAGTTTTCTGCCCACAGCTAACTCAAAGACAACTGCAGAGGTTGAAGTAACTAAACTAAAGGTTTCTAAATACCCCTGATGGTAACAAAGGCTTTAAAGTATCCCCAATAGGCTCAACACAGCTAACTCAAAGACAACTGCAGAGGTTGAAGTAACTAAACTAAAGGTTTCTAAATACCCCTGATGGTAACAAAGGCTTTAAGTATCCCCAATAGGCTCAACACAGCTAACTCAAAGACAACTGCAGAGGTTGAAGTAACTAAACTAAAGGTTTCTAAATACCCCTGATGGTAACAAAGGCTTTAAAGTATCCCCAATAGGCTCACAGCTAACTCAAAGACAACTGCAGAGGTTGAAGTAACTAAACTAAAGGTTTCTAAATACCCCTGATGGTAACAAAGGCTTTAAAGTATCCCTAATAGGCTCAACACAGCTAACTCAAAGACAACTGCAGAGGTTGAAGTAACTAAACTAAAGGTTTCTAAATACCCCTGATGGTAACAAAGGCTTTAAGTATCCCCAATAGGCTCAACACAGCACTCAAAGACAACTGCAGAGGTTGAAGTAACTAAACTAAAGGTTTCTAAATACCCCTGATGGTAATAAAGGCTTTAAAGTATCCCCAATAGGCTCAACACAGCTAACTCAAAGACAACTGCAGAGGTTGAAGTAACTAAACTAAAGGTTTCTAAATACCCCTGATGGTAACAAAGGCTTTAAAGTATCCCCAATAGGCCCAAAGCTAACTCAAAGACAACTGCAGAGGTTGAAGTAACTAAACTAAAGGTTTCTAAATACTCCTGATGGTAACAAAGGCTTTAAAGTATCCACAATAGGCTCAACACAGCTAACTCAAAGACAACTGCAGAGGTTGAAGTTACTAAACTAAAGGTTTCTAAATACCCCTGATGGTAACAAAGGCTTTAAAGTATCCCCAATAGGCTCAACACAGCTAACTCAAAGACAACTGCAGAGGTTGAAGTAACTAAACTAAAGGCTTCTAAATACCCCTGATGGTAACAAAGGCTTTAAAGTATCCCCAATAGGCTCAACACAGCTAACTCAAAGACAACTGCAGAGGTTGAAGTAACTAACTAAAGGTTTCTAAATACCCCTGATGGTAATAAAGGCTTTAAAGTATCCCTAATAGGCTCAAAATCGCGTCATATGTCGGAGAGGGTTATTTTATTTTTTATTTTTTTATCTGTTTTTTATATTTTGTATTTGTTTAATATATTCTTTATTTTTGTTTCCTCCCTAGACCTCCATCAACCTTAAAAATACCCCCAAGATCCCCCTTCGAGATAAATTTGCCCATGTCTCGGTTCCTCCGAAACTGCAGGCTCGCTATTGCTCGTCAGGAAAAAAATTGACGCCTAAATGGCACGACAGGTCAGATTATTAACAAAGCAATGGTATGACCGGTCTAAAATCACCAAACCAATGGGGCAAATATCATAACTAATGGGGCTGAACATGAGGGAGAAGGTAGGTCAGAACCCCCCCCCCCTCCCCCCATCCTTTAGTTTATGTAATTAATATATGTATCTCGTCTGGCATAATAATCTTGAAGTTTTAGAGTGATAGGTGTGGGATTGGTTTTGTTAATAAGGGGACGTTTTCTGGACCCCTTTCTACCTCTTCTTATGAGAGAGAGAAAGTGTGAGAGAGAGAGCGAGAGAGAGAGAGAGAGAGAGAGAGAGAGAGAGAGAGAATGAGTATGTATGTGTTTACGTGTGAGATATAGAGAGGGAGAATATGAGTGTGTGTGTGTGTGTGTGTGTGTTTGTATGAGAGAGAGAGAGAGAGAGAGAGAGAGAATGAGGAAGAAAGGAAGTAAGAATTGCGTCACTCCTGCCTCAGTACTTCTCTCTCTCTCTCTCTCTCGCTCTCTCTCGCTCTCTCTCTGAAGTATACATTACATATATGAACATTCTTAGTGTACTTCTATAAGGAGACATCCCCCGGTTTCATTATCATTAGTAATATTTAATCATCTTATAATTTTGATCACTAAATTTCGTCTTCATATTTTTTTTGGGATCACATAAATGGTGAAATTAATAAGCTATAGATGATTAGGTTTACTTTATTTCTACTCTTGTTACACCTTACAATTTAACTTACTACACCTCCTTAGAAGATGCGATGGCACTGTTCTGTTTTCTGGCTATTATAAGACGATTTTATTCATATTAGGAAGGGGATGTGGCAGTCAGAGAGGGTTAATTGCGATAATAATTTCCCATACATGTCCCACAGGTCGTTCCTAAGCTGTATAAAGCCGTCTAATGATAGCCAGAATAAACGGTCAAAAATGTATCATAATCCTCAATGGGATATAAATAATTGAGGGTGTTTTTTTTTTTTCTTTTTTTCTTCTTGTTGTAAAGGAGGGATCTGCGTGCGTCAAAAGGTTAATTAACCCTCTCCGACATATGACGCGATTTTGAGCCGATTAGGGATACTTTAAAGCCTTTGTTACCATCAGGGGCATTTAGAAACCTTTAGTTTAGTTACTTCAACCTCTGCAGTGTCTTTGAGTTAGCTGTGTTGAGCCTATTGGGGATACTTTAAAGCCTTTGTTACCATCAGGGGTATTTAGAAACCTTTAGTTTAGTTACTTCAACCTCTGCAGTTGTCTTTGAGTTAGCTGTGTTGAGCCTATTGGGGATACTTTAAAGCCTTTGTTACCATCAGGGGTATTTAGAAACCTTTAGTTTAGTTACTTCAACCTCTGCAGTTGTCTTTGAATTAACTGTGGGCAGAAAACTAATTTTGGAGAGGTAATTATAAGAGTGAGAGAACTCTATTTCTTATTGCTACGCTGGCAACCTCTGCGTCATATGAGTCTGAAGGGGTTAAGATTGGCTTTTCCCCTTTTCCCATTAGCCGATTATATACAGGTTCGGATTTGTTAGTTAGTTAAGATAGGACTTCAGAGGCTATCAACCCTTCTGGATTATTAAGCCAGCACCCTGTAAGTCAAGTATAGCGGCAGGACTGGGGCCTCTTTTCGAGAACTCCAGTCCCTTGAGGTTAGAAAGGATATGAGGGAATTAAGGGGAGGCAGACCGTTTTTCTGAACCACCTTCTCCCTAATGTTTAGCCCCACTAGTTTTGGGATTATAAGACGGGTCTAGGGGGTGTTTTTCTAAGCTTGATGGAGGTGTAGGGAGGAAACTAAAAAAATATATGAATACATGAATTAATAGACCAAACAAACGGCCAGTCTCCCCTTAAATGGGTAAAGACTGGTCCAATCATCCTTTTGACTTCCTTATGCCTTTTGTTATCTGAATACAATCGTCTAACAACAGCAAGACAATAGAACAGAAATGCATCTTTGTATCTTGAAAGGGTTAATTATAGAAAATTTCGGGAAATAATCAAAATTCCGTATAAAATTAAAAGTTAATATACTTTTATTGTACATAATTGGTCGTATACTCATCATTATTCATATAAGGTCATTTATTTTGAAACTTTAAAAATACCAGTATATATACATATATATATACTGTATACTGTATATATATATTGTATACTGTATATATACAGTATATATATACATATATATAATTGTTATATAATTGTTGTGATGATGTCGTTTGTTATTAATCTATCTATCTCTATATACCTATCTATCTATCTACGTGTATTTATATTTATTTATCAATAAGTTTCTCTATCTCACTGTCTAGAGAGAGAGAGAGATGAAATAGGAAGGAAGGAAGAAGAGAGGAGGGGAGGAAGGGGAGGAATCTAATTAGGGAGGGAGGAGTAACGTCACCTCTACCTCTGTGTTTCCCCTCACACACACACACACACACACACACTCACCATATAAATAACCCATTTGGATGAGATTGTACAACAGAAATGCTCAATACCTATACTAGAAAAGCTATACAAATAATATCTAAGATAAAGTTTGTATACAATGGACAAAATCGAACATATATCTGCATACAGCCAATCAGCTCGAACTGAGAATGTTGCCATTAACCCGTGACGTACCTTTGATTCTGGCTACAATAAGATGATTTTATGTAGTTTCAGAAAGACCCAAGTTACTAAGAGGGTTTATGGAGATCGTATTTAACCATTTGAGTAATATAGGTAGATTATATACTAAAGATAATCGACTAATGGTAACCAGATCATTTTGAAACACTACGTAATGGTGGTGAAGGGGTTAATGTGTCCCGGTATTTTGGAACACTACGTAATGGTGGTGAAGGGGTTAATGTGTCCCGGTATTTTGGAACACTACGTAATGGTGGTGAAGGGGTTAATGTGTCCCGGTATTTTCAAGATAACGTTGGAAGGGCTATAGTAAATGTGATAACTTCTTTAGCATCCAAGTAAGATTCGAATTACCATGGGAAAAATGTCAGGTCTATAAAGGAAAATCCTTCGAAGCAGTAGAAGCACACAGAGAAAGGAACCCAAGCCGAAAGACAGGTTCAAGACGGATGTGAGACCCATGTAGATTTTGTCAGTGTCTAGGCTAAGCTTGGACAATATTTCTCCTACACAGCGGAAAATGAAGTTCAATTTTATAAGTCCATCACTCCTGACGGTTATCCAATCATATTTAATGCAGATAGTTAGAAATGGGAGGATAAATGGAAATGCAAGGAAACTTTCATTAGAAGAGACTAGGAACTCCAGCATATCAAATTTGAGAAACAGGTTAATGAAATGCCAAAATTCCAAGCAAGTATATACTGCTTTCATAATCTTTATGGACCAATAATTATCCTCCTGCATTTCACAGTAAAGTGAAAAAAGACATATAAATACCATACCCCAACATGCAATTGAGCCATATGGAAGGCAAAATGGGAGTAGGGTCTCAATCACATACATTAATACACAGAGGTAATCAAGAATCCAGTCTGAAATTAGGTTCACATCATCACCGACTCGGAAATATAATAAACCCATAGACACACCATAGAGAGCCATAGTGCTAAGGTCTATAGGAGTTGCTACCTTGAAATTTATGTTTTGTATTATATGAAGAATTCTTACAAAGTATATCAAGAAACTCAAACTCTGCCACAGACTAGTGACCCAGCTAAGAACATGAATTTTTCCAAGAATGTTCGAGAAATGTTGCAAAACGTACACAGTGAAGAGGATTGTGATGGCGGCTACGATGTAGATGTATTCTTCCTTTATGACGGTGGCCATTGCATCCAGCGAGTTGATCACCTCTTCCATTTTTGTCTATGTCTCAACCTGTAGGCTGTTCAGTAGTCTGTAACTCTTGCGAGGCCCCAAGATTATCGATTGAAACTTCGAGATGTTGGGTGCTTCATATGTGTCGCACTAGATGGTCACAGTGGAGCTTGTTGGTGTTGGTTGTGTCTTCAGTAGCCTGTAATGTTTGCGAGGCCCCGAGATTATCGATTGAAGCTTCGAGATGTTGGGTGCTTCATATGTGTCGCACTAGATGGTCACAGTGGAGTTTGAAGATGTTGGATGTGTCTTCACCCTCTCCGTCCTGTTGAGGGGCCGTAGCCTGGATCAAGATATATAAACTAATCTATATATCTTGGCCTGGCCAACAAGGGACTGGAGTTATCGGAAAAGGTGCTCCAGTCCTGACGCTCTTATTGGCTTATAGTGTGCTGGCTTGATAATCCAGAAGGGTTGATAGCTTCTGAAGTCCTCTTTTAACTAATCACAAGGGTTGATAGCCTCTGAAGTCCTCTTTTATTTAACTAATTTGTCTGGGACCCTGCTCTCCATGACCGTGTTCTCAAGTACATGAAGGTCTGCTTGCGGCGCTTGGGTCAACTCGGCGGCCTGTCATTACTTCCCTGTGGTGGACTGTGGCAGGGCTTATTGGGCCACTCTAAACAGCCCTTTAATCAAGATCAAAGTGTTGGTTGCTTCCTTCCTGCCACAGTAGATGACAAAACCTTATTTATGCACGTCCATCATGTATATAAAGCCACTCCAACAGGTTCCTCTCTCTCCAACACCCCTTCGCCCCTCTCAACACTCTTAGGAGAGTAGATACGAGGTGCTGTTATAAAGGCTTATCACTTAATACCTTCACCTGAGCCCTGTTTCCTTTCTGCCACACTAGATGATGGTACCTTATTTATACACGTCACGTGATTGGAGAGAGCAGCTATACGGTCGTTCACAGTATCTTCGAATATAGTCGGGCATCTTCTATGCTATGAATTGGTGACGATAGAGGGGGTATTTCCTTGGTGTGTTGGTGTAGCCAGGATAATTGTAGAATGCAGGAACGATCAGATCACCTCAGAAAAACGTCCATCTGGTGTGTGGGATTACAGTATAACCAAGATGACCATGTAACAACTGTCCTTCTCGCTGGAGTTTTGAAAGTTGGAGAGACGTGAAGTAATTCCCAGAGTTGCCGAAATAATCTGTAAAGAAATTATGAGGTTCAGGAGAGATATGGGCCGTATGCTTTATATTATATATCAAAACCTTATAACCACTAAATATTGTATCTATCTATCTATATACTCAGGCACATATAATTTTTGTTTAATCTGGGGTGGTGGCCAACTCGAGACAGAGCCCGAACAGGGGAAAAACAAAAACAAAAAACAGACACACACACACACACACACATCTAGGTCGCCACCAATTGTTATTATCTAAAAATCATTAGAATCACATTTCAAACAAAATCATTATAGGCCTTACTTTTAGGGTATTTGATGTAATAACAGTTAATAACAATAAATCTTAGTTGTCTTCATAAGAATATTGACATATAAAGTACCATACACCTTAGGTATCACAAAAGTAATACCTTAAATCTACAGATAATTCTGATTAAAATAGTTTTGAATAATTAAAATTAGTTGAGAAACGGCGAAGTAAACTAGTGTGTCAAAGATAATGAAAGTGTTTTATGATCATAACTTCTGATCTATTGCTACAAATTGAATGAAATTTAGCATGAATATATATAGGCTATTATTAAAAAAACAAAAAAAAACAACGACGTTTGTGAAGTTTGAAATATATCTTATACCCTGTTCCAAATTGGTAGGCCAGAAATATATCTTATACCCTGTTCCAAATTGGTAGGCCAGAAATATATCTTATACCCTGTTCCAAATTGGTAGGCCAGAAATATATCTTATACCCTGTTCCAAATTGGTAGGCCAGAAATATATCTTATACCCTGTTCCAAATTGGTAGGCCAGAAATATATCTTATACCCTGTTCCAAATTGGTAGGCCAGAAATCGTGAAAATCCTAACCTCTGGAACTCCAAAAAGGGCTGGAGCAAATGGGCTGCTACATTTCCACACCTATTCCCTGGCTGACCCTTCCCAAATGGTAGCAATTATAGCTCGATTACTCTAGTCGTTTGTGATTAACCCCTTGAGTACCAGCGACGTGGGTTATCTTTTATTCTAGCTATATTTAGACGATATTATGCAGCTTAGGAGGTCACAAAAGTCACAAAAAGAAAAATAACAAAACCTCTTAGGGAAGTGCCGACGTTAAGGCTAAACTTCCCGAATTCCAACTGAACTGAACTGGAGGGATCTACAGTAGTTAAATATAGTTGGAAGCCTTATTTTTGCTAAAGGTCCTTCCTCATCTGAATAAAATCGTCTCAGAGTTGCCAAAATATATTGAAGAAGGACGTCACCGGTACTGTAGGGGGTTAATAGAGGTTAATGTTCAAGAGCTTTGGCTTAGTTATTTGGAATAGGGTATAGCGCATCCAAGTTCATTTTAAGGGGAGATGGGTCGTTTTGCTGGTCCGCCTTCTTCCTCATGTTTAGTCCTGTTAGTTTTCGGATTTTATGACGTTCGGCTCATTAGTTTGGCGATTTTGAGACCTTACACCCCATTTATTTGTCAATATTCAGACCTTTCGTGCCATTTAGGTGTTGATTTTTCCCTGGCGAACGATAGCGAGCCTGTAATTGTAGGAGGAACCTTACTAACCTGTATTGTAGACACTCAGAGATCCACCACAGTCAGAACAGGATCAGTACAGGAGGAGGCAGGGAACCTACTGACCACTAAACTCTCTCGCAGGGTTACCAACGTCACTTAATATCGCTACACCATTCCTCAAAAACCGCTAGAATGTCGCTATACTCTGATAGCTAATAATATGTATGACGCTAGATGTAAATTACTGCCGCCGCAATGTTGCATCTCTCGCTATTATATTGCTACTACAATAATCTGTGTTCCTCAGAGCTCGCCCAGTGTATATCACCTCCTCTACGTAGGGTACGTGGTACCCGTCTTGCAACACAATCCCACCCTTACTCTGTGCAACTCTCCAACCCAAGAGTGAAAGATTATTCTCAGTCTTTCTTCTATTCAACAGCTGAGCTCTAGAAAAAGAAACTCGGAATTTAGCGGTTAGTGGCTAATTTGTGAACCCTGAACGAACCAAGGACAGCAATAACAACACCACCGGTGATATTCTGCAACCCAATTCTGGCCCGCCATCTGCTTACCTAATATTCTGTCCTGTCATCTGTTAACCCGTGGAGCCCCGGCTAGTTTTGTAATGTTTGCGCACCAGAACCCGGCCGGTTTTCAAAAAATTGTTTTAGTCCAGAAACAATAGCGAATGGGTTAGGAATGAAGGAAAAACCACGAAAAACCGCTCAAAAAGCTTAAAAAATTGTCCTACAGAGCCCCCGAAAACGGATTTTATAAGAGTAAAAAATTGAAGGCAATTATCCCAAAAAAACAGGTTATTGCGCGCTCGCGCACACGCACGTGGACTTTGAGAGTTTTCAACCATCGGCACGGTTGCGTGGGATACGTACACAGTTCCCATACAAATCTGAGCCCTCTTGAGTGGCTACACCTGAGGTTACAGCCGGCGCAATTAGGGTGACGCGCCAGGCGCGTCTCTGGGGCTGTGCGTTACATACATCGCCGACGCGTCAGGCGCGTCGCTGGGGCTGTACGGGTTAAGGGAAGACGGCTCACTTTTTGGTCGATTTGTTAATTTATTTGTTATGTTTCTAGTTTCCTCACTAGACCTCCATCAAGCTTAAAAAAACAACCCCAGGATCCCCTTTCAAGGCATATTTGTAAATTTTTCGGTAGAAAAATGTATCGGCCAAAGGCCGGTTCCTCCTAGATTATAGGTTGGCTATCGCTTGCCAGAAAAAAATCGACACCTAGATGACACGAAAAGTCTTAATATTGACAGAGAAAAGGGGCGAAAGGTCTTAAAATCGACAAACTAATGGGGCTAAGCATGAGGGAGAAGGGTGTCCAGAAAAACCGACCATCTCCCCTTAAGGCTGCTTTATATTATTTTTTTATTTATGTATTAATATATATATATTTATTTATTTATGTATTAATATATATATATTTATTTATTTATGTATTAATATATATATATTTATTTATTTATGTATTAATATATATATTATTTATTTATTTATGTATTAATATATATATTTATTTATTTATGTATTAATATATATATATTTATTTATTTATGTATTAATATATATATATTTATTTATTTATGTATTAATATATATATATTTATTTTCTAGTTTCCTCCCTAGACCTCCATCAAGCTTAAAAAAATACCCACAAAACTCTCCTTTGAGATAAATTTGTGCATTTTTAGGTAGAACAATATCCAGTTCCTCCTAAATAATGTATGTATGTCTGTATCTATATACTCAGGCACGTACCCCCTAACTGAGGGTGGCCGACTCGAGACAGAGCCCGAACGGAGACAACAATTAAAGTTGCAATTCTTAGGGTCCGGGACCACTTTCGTGTTCCCTCGCCCTTTACTCTGTCTCGTCTAGTAGATGAATTTTCCAAGGATAGAAGGATTCCTAGCCCCCTGACCCTAAATACTACTAATAGATTATATAAGAAAACTAAAGTCTGAGATTATTTACCGGTCAACTCAACCAGTAGACCATTTCAACCAGTAGCTCTCAACCAGTACCAAATCAACCAATACGGTTAGGTTAGTACTATATTTTGGCACTGGTTTGGTTGGTCTGGGTTAATTTGGCACTGGTTGAGAGCTACTGGTTGAAATGGTCTACTGGTTGAGATGACATGGAACCCTACAGTACTACTCTGTACAACTCTCCAACTCAAGAGTGAAACGTTACTCCCAATCATTCTTCTATTCAACAGCTGAGCTCTGGAACTCTCTCCCTGAATCCATCTTCCCCTCATCCTATGACTTAAATTGTTTCAAATTCCGTGTGTCCAGACATTTTGGCTCGAACGTTCTTTGATTTTGGCCCTGTCACGCTTTTAACTCTGGGAGAGGCACTCGTCACAGGCAGTTTTGCTTTTTGTCTCCCTCATCCACATATAACAAAGAATATATATATTTGTTATCTATCATATATTTATTTTATGTATTTATTTATTTATTTTGTAGGACTGGCCAGAAATGGGTTGCATTTAAAACACTAACAGTCAGCTGGGATTTATTAGTGTCAGCAGTTTGGTCAGCAGGCTGGTTTAAGGGGAGATTTCCACTTGAGGGATTTATTTCTTGACTCGTTTCTCCCTCATGCTTAGCCCCATTGTTTTTCTAATGTTAAGACGTTCGCCCCATTATTTTGACGATTTTAAGAACTTTCGACCCATTTCCGTCAATTTTAAGACCTTTCGTGCCATTTAGGTGTCGATTTTATCCTGGCGAGCGATAGCGAGCCTGTTATTTAAAAGGAACCGGCTTTCAGCCGGGACATTTTTCTACTGAAAAATGTACAAATTTATCTTGAAAGGGGGTCAAGGGGGTGACATTTTAAGATTGCTGGAGGAGTAGGAAACAAACTAGAAACCTGCCCTTAACTGTTCCTATTTTATTTAGCTTAGAAAGGACGTCTACCCATTAACCCCTTTCATACCGGCGACGTCTTTTAAGTTCATTCTAGCTATATTTAGACGATTTTATGCAGTTCAAAAATGATCTGGGGTGGTAAAAATGGTTGAGTGAGATAGTTTGAAACCTGTTAACCCTTTGAAGCTCTGACGCGTTTTAGCAGTTTCTTTTGGCTATCATTAGACGATTTTATGTAGCTTAGGAAGTATCTTTGGGTATTAAAAGGGTAAATACTATCTCAATCAACCCTCTGACTTCCATATACCGTTACTAATCTGAATAAAATCGTATAATAGTAGCCAGAAACAGAACATACACGCGTATTGGAGCTTGAAAGGGTTAATTACTGGAGAGTAGGCAGAGTAAAATAAAAATGACGGCACCGGTAACGAAGGGGTTAAATGGCTCTACAGACTATTTTAATCAACCCTTTTAAGCTACCCTGTATCCTTCCTAAGCTTCATAAAATCGTCTAAATGTGTAGCTTGCAATACAAAATACTACGCCGGTACAGAAGGGGTGGGGGGGGGGGGGGGGTTACGTCGGCTGGGGTCACATAAGCCTTTTTTTTTTTCCCCCGTCAATTTTTGATGAACATTAAGTTTTCTTTTCATATATATACTATTTTAGGGGGTTATTATTTTGACATTGGAATCAACAACTACACTTATTGTATTATATTATTGGATCTCTTAATTAAGGGGAGATATCCACTTGAAGGAAAAAAAAATCGGGAACCATTTCTCTCTCATGTTTAGTCCCATTGCTTTTGGTATTCTAAGACGTTCGCCCCATTAGTTTGGTGATTTTAAGAACCTTTGCCCCATTTATGTCAATTTTAAGACATTTCGTGCCATTTAGGTGTCGATTTTATCCTGGCGAGCGATAGCGAGCCTGTAATTTAAGAAGAACCGGCCTTTGGCCGGGAAATTTTTCTACCGAAAAATGTACAAATTTATCTTGAAAAGGGGTCTAGGGGGTGTAATTTTAAGATGGAATTCTAGGGAACGAACTAAAACCCTCCCTTTAAGAGTCTGAAGCAATATATAACGTTACAAAGAAATACAATGGATGACAAGCAACAACAGATCTGATGGTCCTTTCTAGGCTACTTGTAAAAAAAAAAAAAAAAAAAAAAGAATGAACAGTCTGTTAGCCAAAATAAACTACCCAAACGGGTCATGATCGTCAAAGGTCTACAAAAAATAAAAATAAATAAATAATAATAATAAAATAATAATAATACAAATAATGATAATAATGAAATACTACTACTATTACTACTACTATTACTACGACTATTACTACGACTACTACTACTACTAATAATAATAATAATAATAATAATAATAAAATACAGCCATTTATAACCAACAATCAACCAAAGTCAATAAAACGACCAAAGTACAAAACGTTTACAAAATCTTTATTATTGTCCAGCAACGTTTGTAACCTGACCAGAGATTACAAAGATAATACAAAGTAAAAGTTCAAGACTGTATTGTGCAGTGCAGTTTCAGCTAGTGGAGGTATTTAGTTATGTATTTATTAAACAAAATTCGTCAAGCCTAAAACAACACCTCCACGACATTGCTTTGAGATAAAATTGTGCATTATTTCTCGAAGAACATGTATATTTGCGTACCGTATGTGCTTTAGTCATGTTTCAAGTCAATACACTGTCAACCCAGCATATTATATAGAACTACTTTATAGCTGTGGACCCTTATAATTTGAGCCAGTAATATACTTCCATAATTAGAAACAGGCGAAGTCCAGGAATACTTATGGGTGGGTTAGAGACTATGGTATCCGAGTGTACAGTCGCGCTAATAAGTCATACCCCAGCTGTCATTGTGTTTGGCTTGCTCTGTGCTGTATTAATGTCTGTCAGATGTTGAATAGGGTGGGTAAGTGTAGGAACATGTTTGTATATTTCACTCGATATGGAGAAATGAAGCTTAAATATTGCTGATACCAATTATTGATCAAAACATACTTGGTGCCGAGACATCACTTATTAGCGCGACTGTACAACTGGTATACACGTCCCTGTACAACTGAGAACAATACAGTATCACAATAATAATATACAGTACAGTACAGTAGACTAAATAAAGCCTTGAGCATGGGAGACTTGTCCATTCACTTCCTATGTACAGTTACCAAGATACAAATCTGGGTCAAATGGTGTGGAGTGCTGCCTATACCTAAACATCATAGCTGAGAGTAGATATATATATGCAGAGTATTAGTGACAGTAAATGGTCCTATCCACTTCAAACACAATTTTTACAAAAAGGTAAATACATAATCTCGCCTTCAAACTTTATATAGATCTGTGAGAGTACTTAACCCAACCCCACACTCACACCACTTGTACCAGGTTAACATCTAGGCTACTGTACACAAACCTAGAGAGTTGAGTCTATACCAACACATACAAAACCCTAAACATCCAACAATAATACATAAACACATACACAATAATGTTCAATCTCTGAAAACTTGAATAACTGAGAATCTATCAGTGACTTACAATACACAGATCCTAAGTTGCTGGGAGAACACAGCAACATACACAATATACAAAACCCTAATTAACAACTGCAAACCCCTAAGCAGCTGAGATTGAGATTGACAAAAAACAAATCAAAACATGGCTCTGCTATGTGTACTTTCTTTCAATAAATATATGCTTGCTTTACCATTCTAATTAGATGACAGTTTTTGTCGAGTGAAATAAATAAGGCAAGTCGATATCACGATATCACGAACAGTTGACGCGAAGTGAGTGGCGAGAGAAGGTGGCCATTATAAACAAAACAACATCGTAATGGTTGAATATACCGCGACCCACACCTCCTCGTAACAGATAATTGGAACCTGTATATCTGTATGGGAGTATTGGGAAGCTAGAGGCCGGGTTTAGCATCTCTTTTGTGTAACTGGGGTATTGTGGTGGTCGGTTAGGTTTAATTTATAGTTATTGTGTAAGATTGTAATTCTGTAAATCATTAGGCATGTCAGGTGAAGGTATTGAGGGATAAACCTTTATAACAGCACCATGTAAGAATGTTTTTGTTACTAATTTGACAAGAGATTATCAAGTAACTATGCGATTACTAAACGGTGTCAGAAACAATACTGAGGGATATTTTCAGATAAAGTCGTTTGCAGCCTAATTAATTTGTTATCAGTCACTTAGGAAAACAAATAACTTGCTAAATGTTATGCCTTGGGGATTAAAATAAAACGTAAGATGCTAAATATACCAGGCCATTAGTCGTTCGCGGATCAACCCTCGTACTTGGCCCACACTTCATCTACACCTGTATCACTTCAGCTGATAGGGTTTATGTGGTTAATAATATAGTCACTTTGAACATTTCCTGTAGATTAGTAATATCTGAGGCGAACAATGTAGACGTTTGTGAATAAAGGTTTAAAGACCCTACATGGGTTTCACTTCAACTTTCACCCTCATTAATACAATACGTTAAATGTATTGTAACAGGCAAACTATGCTGAATCTGACATTAATACAATACGTTAAATGTATTGTAACAGGCAAACTATGCTGAATCTGACATTAATACAATACGTTAAATGTATTGTAACAGGCAAACTATGCTGAATCTGACATTAATACAATACGTTAAATGTATTGTAACAGGCAAACTATGCTGAATCTGACATTAATACAATACGTTAAATGTATTGTAACAGGCAAACTATGCTGAATCTGACATTAATACAATACGTTAAATGTTTGTAACAGGCAAACTATGCTGAATCTGACATTAATACAATACGTTAAATGTATTGTAACAGGCAAACTATGCTGAATCTGACATTAATACAATACGTTAAATGTATTGTAACAGGCAAACTATGCTGAATCTGACATTAATACAATACGTTAAATGTATTGTAACAGGCAAACTATGCTGAATCTGACATTAATACAATACGTTAAATGTATTGTAACAGGCAAACTATGCTGAATCTGACATTAATACAATACGTTAAATGTATTGTAACAGGCAAACTATGCTGAATCTGACATTAATACAATACGTTAAATGTATTGTAACAGGCAAACTATGCTGAATCTGACATTAATACAATACGTTAAATGTATTGTAACAGGCAAACTATGCTGAATCTGACATTAATACAATACGTTAAATGTATTGTAACAGGCAAACTATGCTGAATCTGACATTAATACAATACGTTAAATGTATTGTAACAGGCAAACTATGCTGAATCTGACATTAATACAATACGTTAAATGTATTGTAACAGGCAAACTATGCTGAATCTGACATTAATACAATACGTTAAATGTATTGTAACAGGCAAACTATGCTGAATCTGACATTAATACAATACGTTAAATGTATTGTAACAGGCAAACTATGCTGAATCTGACATTAATACAATACGTTA
>CM064512.1:4137626-4193560 GCA_032716605.1 Paralithodes platypus
CTCCTTAAAAACCTCCCCTTAAAAACCTCCCCTTAAAAACCTCTCCTTAAAAACCTCTCCTTAAAAACCTCCCCTTAAAAACCTCTCCTTAAAAACCTCCCCTTAAAAACCTCTCCTTAAAAACCTCCCCTTAAAAACCTCCCCTTAAAAACCTCTCCTTAAAAACCTCCCCTTAAAAACCTCCCCTTAAAAACCTCTCCTTAAAAAGACATTGCACAAAATTGGGAGGTACACAAAGTAATGAACGAGATAGGCAATATTAACTAATCTATAGAGTGGAAAAGAAATATATATATATATATATATATATATATATATATATATATATACTGTACAGTATTATAATAGATGGATATAGAGTCACATACATGCACACCACGCTCCTAGTCAATCACTTAATTATATAATCTAATTTATTAATTTCACTCCCAACACCAAACACCTCCCAATTAAATTAATGAAAACATGTGATCCTCCCGGGATTCAAACCTGAGTCAGATTTCCTATACAGTATAGACCGTTCCCTCATGCTCAAGAAATACCCCTTTGTGCGTGTATCTTTTCTCTGTATTTATATATATATATATATATCTAATTATGAGATCAAGGAGAATATTGTACTGGGAAACATACAAAACTTTCCAATTAGGTAGACATCGAAGGCCTATATATTCCAGTAAAGTACAACCATTCGAACACGGGACACCACACACAGCATTTAACACTCTAACCATTACACCACCAAGACAAAAAGGCAGACAAATCCAGGGCAGTCAAACTTACCTAAATTTTCCTCCACTGCGCCTGTTCCCTCAAAAAAGATTTTGTTTTGTGTTTTTAATATATATATATATACTGTATATATATATATTGTATATATACTCCCGTTTAATACATTATAAGACGTTAATCCAACTAAATTTTTCTTAAACAACAAAACAACATTGTTTTTACTCGCCAGAACGTTTTCCAGGAACAACACAATTGAACTCTTTGAAGATTATAACGAGCTTTAATAGCATATTCTGGCCATTATTAGATTTATATTAAACTTAGAAAGGATGTATAGGAGTCACAGGCATAATTGAGCTGGTTTCGGCCCCTTAGATCCATAGAGGCCATTCTTAAGCTGCATAAAATCGTCTAATAGCAGCCATAATAAAATAACAGAATGCGTCCCCATTATTTGAAAGGTTTTATCAAGGGTTAAACCAACGCAATCGATATTGCCCCGAAATTACTCGCCACAAAATATCAAAAGAGTAGTCAAACTCGTTCCCCTGAGTCAGTCCATTTTGACCGCCAGATCTGACATAAGAATCAGTGCAAGGTCATTATATTTTGTCTACAAGGTCATTCTATTTGCTGGTCAGATGACCAACAAAGGTCATATTCATCTTGCCAATCCCAATTGAGTGATAAGCTCGATCCATCTTGTAAAAAATCCTGCTAACTAGAACTTACTTCAAGAGCAATCCAAGTCAACCAATCTCCACACCTTGCTGGTCAGAACATTATTAAAAGAGTCGTCACACTCATTTAGTTCCTGCCCCCAGCTAGTTCATCTTGCATCGTCCGCTAATGAATACGAAGCCTCCATTACCGGTCGGAGCCAGGAGGACGCGGGGTAATCTTGACTGGTCGGTTGTGGTTGGTAGGACTCGTAAATCGGGCTGTAAGTCGGCTGTAGAATCTCCGCATACCAATCCAGTCCTTCTTCAAAGTACCCAACGGGAGTCGGCGGGGTGGCTAACTCCCGACCGACCGACTCGCGGCCTTCTGTCCTGAACAATTCAATGTCGGTACTAAGTGCTTGGATATTATCGAAGGACAAGTCTGGGGCAAGGGGGACTAGCTCTTTTAGGCCAATATTCTCCAAATCAGCTAAGGTTGGTGGATCTTCAGGTTGAAATTCAGCTAAAGTTGACTGATCTTGAGGCTGATAATCGGCAGGGTGGCAAGCTGTGAATTCATTGGGCCATTCAAATCCAATTTCAGAGCTACTAAATGACCCGAAATTGATGCCCACCGATGCGTCGTTTACGGTGTCCCACGAAAAATAATTGACATTGTCCCAGGGGGCATGGTAAGATTGTAGATCCTCACAGTAAACACTGGCACTCTCAGGCGAGTTGGGAAGGTCGTGGGGAGGTGTGGTGGGCAGGGAGGTGTTGGTGGAGGGTCGAGTGTTTTGATTCTGACTCCCGAGGGTGCCACACTTTTGAGCCTCTCCCGCCCTCGCTAGGTTCCTCAGGCACTCTCGGACCTTGCTGACCACCGTGGCATTAGCCGGGGGTCCATGGGTGATAACCTGAAGGCGGGACTTACCAATTCGGCCCCCTCCCGACGAAGATATGCCCCTCAGAGCGTCGCCAACTCGGCCCCCTGACCCCAACGGCGGACACAGCCTCCCCATCTTCTTCTTCGGGCGGTACTTATAATCCGGGTACTCCAGACGGTGCAGGATCTTGAGCCTCTGTGCCTCCTCCCGGTACGGTCGCCTCTGGTCCTCAGTGAGCAGCTTCCACCGCCGCCCCAGCTGCTTGGAGATCTCGGCGTTGTGGAGGTCTGGGGTAACGCTGACGATATGGCGCCGCTCCCTCTGTGACCACACCATAAAGGCGTTCATGGGACGCTTCACATGGTTCGGGGGATGCTTCTTGGTCTGAGGACAATGAAAAAGAACACTTATTATAAACAAACATCTAATATTTGTTGGTAGCTCAATACCAACCAAAAGTCTAAATGTATTAATATGATGACAATTTTTCTGGTATTGTGTATTCTATCTATAATAATTTCCATACGTTTTTTTTTTGTCTTATATAAGCTAAACGCAATTTTCTGGCCATCATACTGTAATGGTTATAATGACGGAATCAGGTCAAAACGGTCGCACTCGTAAACGGCCACAACCCAAACAACCAAAGGCATAGGTTATATTAGGTTAAATCTGGGCACGTTTTTACGCTAAGTTATGTCTGATTATGTTTGTTTAGGATCAGGTTAACGTTACCTTTTGATACCTTTTGATGTGTTCGCCACTCTTCTAGCGGCACCAAGGAGCGCGACGCCCCTCGTTATCGTTGCTATCATTATTATTATATTTTTATTTTTCTAGTTTGTTCCCTAGGCCTCCATCATGATTTAAGAATACCCCCAAGACCCCCTTCGAGATAAATGTGTGCATTTTTCGGTAGAAAAATGCCGGTTCCTTTTAGATTTCAGGAAAATAAATTGACACCTAAATGGCACAAAAGGTCTTAAATTGACAAAGCGCCTGCTTTTACAATTGGCATTATGTCTAATTAACCCTTCCCGGATTATGGCGCGTTTTAAAAGCTTTTTCTGGCTGTCATTAGACAATTTTATTCAGATTACGAAGGTTGTATGGAAGTCAAAGGGTTGGTTGGGTCAGTCTTTACTCTTGTAACTCCCATAGTTCCTTCCTAAGCTGTATATAATCGTCTAATGATAGCCAGAATTAATTGCTAAATCGCGTCATAATCCTCAAGTAGTTACTTATTAAAACTTGCCAATATTATGACACATAGACATAGCATTTCATAGTTTTCGTTGCGTATCGAAAAATCAATTGCTAAGGGATTCAACATAATGTCATGCTATAAGGAAGTTGGAGCCGTAAACGTCAATTCTAACCCTTCGGAGATTACGACGCATTTTGACAGCTTATTTTAGCAATCATTAGACGATTTTACACAGCCTAGGAAGGATCTGTGGGAATCGAACGGGTAAAGACGGGTCCAATCAGCCCTCTAATTTATATATACCCTTCCTAATCTGAATATAATCGTGTAATAATAGCCAGAAAACAGAACAGAATTGCGTCATCGTATAATTAAAAGGGTTTTGCAGTGAGATAGTAATTGCGTATTTTTGTCGTTGCGTATCGAAATATCAGTTGGTTCGAATCCCGGGAGGAGCACATGCTTTCATTAATTAACTGTGTTTAACACGGTGTAATGGTTTAGATGCTTATGTTCTGGGTGTGGTGTCCTGAGTTCGAATTCCGGGAGGACCATATGCTTTCATTAGTTTATTCAAGTACATTGGGGTTTGTAATGGATGATTTGTGTTAAGGGGAGGTTTTTAGTTAGTTCGCTAGACTTCCATCAAGCTTAACATTACGGCCCCTAGACCCCCTTTTAAGATAAATTTGTAAATTCGCTGTCGCTCGCCAGGAAAAAATCGACACCTAAATGGAACGAAAAGTCTTAAAATTGACAGAAATGGGGCGAAAGTTCTTAAAATCGCTAAACTAATGGGGCGAACGTCTTAAAATATTAAAATCAATGGGGCTAACCATGATGGAGAAAGGGGTCAAGACAAAAATCCCTCAAGTGGAAATCTCCCCTTAAGAACGGGGTGTTACTTATTTCATGAGGTGTTTGGTGTTGGGAGTGAAATGAATTAATTAGATTATTGCTAAGATTCAAATAACCTCTTGCGAGTTTCAGGTAATGAGAAGTTGGAGCCGTAAACATCGATGTTTATCCCTGCCGAGATTATGACGCATTTTGACAGTTTATTCTGGCTATCATTAGACGATTTTTAACAGCTTAGGAAGGATCTGTGGGACTTGGACTTATATGAATAAAGACTATCTCAATCAACCCTCTGACTAAACATTGAATTGCTATATTAAAATAGCAGCAATAAACTATGTAATTAACCCGTTGGCACCTATTAGACGGTTATATTCAGCTTAGGAAGGACCACTAGCAATTAACAGGCTCCGAACTATCTTATTTAACCCTTTCTACTACCACATATCCTTCTTGACCCTTTCACGCACATATGACGCAGAGGTTGCCAGATTAGCAATAAGAAAAAAAAGAGTTCTCTCACTCTTATAATTACCGCTCCAAAATTAGTTTTCTGCCCACAGCTAACTCAAAGACAACTGCAGAGGTTGAAATAACTAAACTAATGGTTTCTAAATACCCCTGATGGTAACAAAGGCTTTAAAGTATCCCTAATAGGCTCAACACAGCTAACTCAAAGACAACTGCAGAGGTTGAAATAACTAAACTAAAGGTTTCTAAATACCCCTGATGGTAACAAAGGCTTTAAAGTATCCCTAATAGGCTCAAAATCGCGTCATATGTCGGAGAGGGTTAAGCTGCATAATATTGTCTAAATAGAGCTAGAATATAATATAACACACGTCGCTGGTGCTCAAAGGGTCAACTTATATAACCCTTGCAAGATCCGATGGTGCATATATTTTCTGTTTTCTGGTAATTATTAGACGATTATATGTAGATTACTAAGGGTATGTGGAAGTCATAGGCTTATATGTAGATTACTAAGGGTATGTGGAAGTCAGAGGGTTATATGTAGATTACTAAGGGTATGTGGAAGTCAGAGGGTTATATGTAGATTACTAAGGGTATGTGGAAGTCAGAGGGTTATATGTAGATTACTAAGGGTATGTGGAAGTCAGAGGGTCATATGTAGATTACTAAGGGTATGTGGAAGTCAGAGGGTTATATGTAGATTACTAAGGGTATGTGGAAGTCAGAGGGTTATATGTAGATTACTAAGGGTATGTGGAAGTCAGAGGGTATATGTAGATTACTAAGGGTATGTGGAAGTCAGAGGGTTATATGTAGATTACTAAGGGTATGTGGAAGCCAGAGGGTTATATGTAGATTACTAAGGGTATGTGGAAGTCAGAGGGTTATATGTAGATTACTAAGGGTATGTGGAAGTCAGAGGGTTATATGTAGATTACTAAGGGTATGTGGAAGTCAGAGGGTCATATGTAGATTACTAAGGGTATGTGGAAGTCAGAGGGTTATATGTAGATTACTAAGGGTATGTGGAAGTCAGAGGGTTATATGTAGATTACTAAGGGTATGTGGAAGTCAGAGGGTCATATGGGAAGTCAGAGGGTCATATGTAGATTACTAAGGGTATGTGGAAGTCATAGGCTTATATGTAGATTACTAAGGGTATGTGGAAGTCAGAGGGTTATATGTAGATTACTAAGGGCATGTGGAAGTCAGAGGGTTAGTTGAGATAGTCTTTACCCATGATTCCCACAGATCCTTCCTAAGCTGTACAAAATTGCTTAATGATAGCCATAATAAACTGTCAAAACGCAGCATAATCCCCGAAGGCTTAACCCCTTCAGCACCATGACGTATTTTTACCGATTATCATGATTAATGTTAGACGATTTTATGCAGTTTACGGCGAAGGACATGTGTTAACCTTCTCCGACATATGACGCGATTTTGAGCCTATTGGGGATACTTTAAAGCCTTTGTTACCATCAGGGGTATTTAGAAACCTTTAGTTTAGTTACTTCAACCTCTGCAGTTGTCTTTGAGTTAGCTGTGGGCAGAAAAACTAATTTTGGAGAGCTAATTTTAAGAGTGAGAGAACACTATTTCTTATTGCTAATCTGGCAACCTCTGCGTCATATGTGCGTGAAAGGGTTAATCAGAGGGTTTTTGGAGAGCCTATTTACCTCTATGAGTTTTGTGGTAGATTATATGCTGAAGAATCACCGTCCTGGTGGTGTAATGGTTAAGGTGGCAAAAATCTATGTGTGAGAACCCGGGTTCGAATCCCGGCGGATCATATATACTTTAATTAATTTCATTGGGGGTGTGTGGTGTTGTGGTGAAATTAATAAAATACAGATTACCAGAAAATTATAACTTTCACCCCTTCTGTACCGGCGACGTCTTTTTTATTTCATTTCAGCTACATTTAGACGATTTTATGAAACTTGGGAGAATATATGGTAGCTAAAAGGATTAATTGAGATAGTCTGCAGCCTCTTAATTGGTAGGCGTCCTTCCTAAGCTGAACAAAATAGTCTAAAATTTGCCCGAATATAATGAAAAGTACATCATCGGTACAGAAGGGGTTAACCCTTTTTACTATAACAGATTCTTCTTAAACTTCACAAAATCGTCTAAATATAGATTAAAAAGGCGCCGCCGATACAGAAGGGGTTAAAGTACTTAAGGGGTAAACATAACACTTCAATTTACCTGTGTAGCATCCGAATAAGGCGTGGGTGAGGTTTGATCCACCATCATGGACCCGAAGACTCCACCTGGACTCTGAACTAGGCCTGAGACTCCCACCTCCAAGTCCGCAGGGTCGGTGGATAGTAGTGTGTGGGTGGTGGTGCTTTCCCGCGGTAGCATTGGGTAACTTAGCGCCCTTTTCTTTCTTTCCCGCCAAAATCACGTGCACAACTGACCTCCAAACGCGCGTGGGTACTGGTTTTGTGGTTGTGGTGATGTGACGTCATTTTGGGCTGGCCAATGGGATGGTAGTTGCCCTCCATCGTCATGAAAGCTTGGCCAATCAAGTACCTCTACCCTATGACGTCATGGAAGCTTAGCCAATCAGGTAACTCTGCCCTATGACGTCATGTGTATTTAGCCAATGGTATGTAATCTTCCCTTCCTACTGTAATTAGTATATTATAGTGAAATGGATGTTTTTACTATGATTATAGTAATACAAGTTTAACATATGGGAGTCATAGTACTGTGCCTGCCTTGTTAAGTAATTATTTGATGACTAATGAAGCCATACTTAGCTAATAACTTCAGAAATGCTTAGAAAAGGGGCGTGCTTACTTCATGACACTAAACCAATTAGACCACCATCCTGTGACGTCATAAGTGGTGAGCCAATAAGACAACGCTATTCTGTGACGTCATAAGTAGTGAGCCAATAGCATCACCGTGGGTAGGTAATGAGGGGAGCTAGCCAGCCAATCGCAACACTCGGTAGGTGGCGCAGGTGTACGGGTGGGGAGGAGTTTGGGGGTTCATCACTTATCAACACGTGGCTTCATCACATCACACACACACACACACACAACTCAAGTATGTCCATCTACGTCTTACCCTTAAGGAGAGACGGACCTTTTTTTTTCTACTAATTTATGTATTCCTTTATTTCTTAGTTTTCTCGCTAGACCTCCATCAAGCTTAGAAAAACAGCCCCTAGACCCCCCTTCAAGATAAATTTGCACATTTTTCGGTAGACAAATGTCGCGGCCGAAGGCCGATTCCTCTTAACATTTCAGGCTCGCTAACGCTCGCCAGGGAATAATCGATACCTAAATGGCACAAAAGGTCTTAAAATTGAAAACTAAATGGGGCGAAAGGCGTTTCAATCGCTAAACTAATGTGCCGAACGTATTATAATCTCAAAACAAATGGGGCTTAACACGAGGGAGAAGGGGGTCCAGAAAAACGGTCTGTCTCCCCTTAACCCTCTCAGTATGATAACACTTTTCTATATTATATTATGGCTACCATTTGACGATTATTTCACTTTGAGAGGAATTGTGGGAGTCAAAATGTTACACCCTTTTAATAATAATAATAATAATAATAATAATAATAATAATCTGATCTTTTATTTATAGCAAGCGCCAGTTTTTTCAAAGGAATTCATTAGCGCTCGTAAATTCACTAGTTCTTGTGATTAATTAACCCCTTCTGTACCGGCCACGTCTTTTTTCATTATATTGTGGCTACTATTAGACGAGTTTATTCAATTTAATAAGGGCCTCCAGGAATTAACAGGCTTCTAACTATCATATTTAACACTTTAACTACCACAGATCCTTCTAAAACTGCATACAATCGTCTAAATATTGCTAGAATCAAAGTAAAAAGACGTTGCAGGAACAGAAGGGGTTAATGTCTTCAGTCGGTCAGTAGCCAGCCCTTACTCCCACAATAAGGGGTAGGGAGGATCAGCAAGAGACACAAGAAAAAAAAAAAAAGTGACAGGGGAAGAACACGTATAACAGTTCGCCCACAAAAAGCAGCACACAAATATTCAGAAGCACCATTAGGGAGGACCAGCAAGAGACATAAGAAAGGAAAAAGAGGTGACAGGGAAAGAACAACAATAACAGTTCCCCCCCCCCCCCCCCAAAAAAAAAGCAAGTACACAAGCATTCAGAAGCACCAATCACTCATCAGCCCCCGACATCAATGGCTTCACCCCAGATGTTATACTCTCTTAATCTGATTATATTATCGTGTGATGTTAAGTAAGGGGAGGTTTTTAGTTTGTTCCCTAGACCTCCATCAATGTTAAAATTACACCCCCTTGACCCTCTTTTAAGATAAATGTGTAATTTTTTCGGTAGGAAAAAATCGACACCAAAATGGCACGAAAGGTCTTTAGATTGTCAGAACAGGGCGAAACTTCTTAAAAATGCCAAACTAATGGGGCGAACATCTTACAATCTCGAATGCAATGGAGCTAAACATAAAGACAAAGGGGACAAAAAAGCAAATCCCTCAAGTGGAAATCTGCCCTTAACCTGGATGCTTTTGAAATGACGTCATTGTATTAATTACGTATAACAAAGAAATAATATATCTGAAAAGATTAAGGGGGGGTCACCTGCTTTTTTTATCTTTCTCTCCTTTTTTCTCTTTTTCTGGCTTGTATCCATTCGGCCCCATTCAGCCAACTGTTTTAAGACGTTTATCCCCATCCGACCTCGCTTTTTTTCTCTTTCTCTCCCTCTCTCTTTTGCTTGTATCTATTCGGCCCCCTTCAGCCTACTGTTTTAAGACGTTTATCCCCATCCAGGTGTCGATTTCTCCCTGGCGACGATATAGCGAGCCAGCATTGTTTGGAGAAATCCAGCGGCTCGCTACCGCTCGCCAGGAAAATATTGACACCTGGATGGGGGTAAATGTCTTAAAACAGTAGGCTGAATGGGGCCGAATGGATACAAGCAAAAGAGAGAGGAAGAGAAAGAGAAAAATAGTGAGGTCGGTCCTCTTAACAATTTACAGCTTAGGAAGGACCTGCGGAATTTAATTTACGGGGACCGTATCAATTAACGTTCTGATTTCTATATACCCTTCCTAATCTAAAAAAATATCGTAAATGTCTCTCAAAGCTCTGACGGACGGTGGCAGGGTTTATTGGGACAGCCAAACCAGAACGGAAAACCCTAATCTCTACTGGCAGGGTTTATTGGGACGGCCAAACCAGACCGAAAAACCCAATGCTCTGGTTATGGACGGTGGCAGGGTTCATTGGACCAGCCCAACCTACAGGCTACAATCCAGAATCAACAAGTGGTGCCCGTATTTTTGTGAAGCTTATCCCACAATACCTTCACCAGACACCAGAGCTTCCGAGTTAGCCTAATTCTATTTTTGGTACGATTTTAGGATAATATTCAAGACCTCTTTCGCAGCCTTATTAGAAATAATTTATTAGGGAAAATAGGGACCAATAGACACGCCATATTTTTCTCATTATAGGCCTAGGCCTAGTCCGCATGGAGGAATTTCGTAATCGACACTTGAAAAAACCCGTAAAATAACACGAAAATAATGTCCCGAACGTAAACAAAGCATTGCACCCAATGAATCCTTCGACCTGGGTCCTCTTCTTGTTTTGAAAGATGCGTGAGTGCGATTCACCCAATAAATGGCTTGAACGTTACTCACAAAAACGATATTAGGCTATATTATATTATATTAGGGTTAGGTTAGGTTAATCTAATCTAATCCAATAATTCAATAAATATTTGTACATTTTGGAAGCGTGCATGGCCTCCCCACAATATTCCTTACCTAGGCTACTGTAAAAGCGCGATTCACCCAATAAATGGCGCCATTTGACGGAGTATCTTCAGATTAATGAATAATGGGTAAGTTAATGCAAATCCTCCACTCAAACCATGAAAAACAACAATTAGGCTAAACACTATATTCCTTGGAAAAAATATAAAGAAACTTGGTAAATAAGGCGGCTCTAGGCTAGCTGTCTTGAATGTTACCGATTTTAGTTTCTGGACACCTAGGCTATTTGACAGGTACCACCAAGGATTTACTAGGCTACGTATTTTGTTTTCGGTTTCCACGCATCCAACACAAAGCTACACCTTTTTCTGGTCCGGTTAAGATATAGAAGCAAGGGGAGACCGAGAAAAGAGGAGTTCTATGACGGAAGTTGGGGAGCTGAACTACTGTTGTTGTTGTTGTTCCCCAAGCTGCCTGGCCGAACAGCCCCAAGGCCCCGAGCAATTCCAAGGCCATAACCGAGTGCCCCCACAGAACCCTCCCCGCCGACCACAATAAAGCCTGGGTGACCGAAGCCACTCCATGGCGGGGGGGTGAGGAGGGTGCGGAAACGCCCGGGAAACCAAAGCCCCACCCAGGGCCCTGTGCTCCTCAGCAATTATGAAGAGAAAGTTGAGGGGCAAGGGAAAAATGTGACGCTTTGGCTTCCAATCTTGGTAGATTGGGAGGTCAATCCACGGAAGAGACGCCGTCACTTGAGATCTAGAAAATATATAAGTTAAAGGAAAAGTCAGAGTAAGCTATGGGTATGGCAGAGATTGCTCAGCTCTCACTCTGATAGACCAGCCCATCACCACATGACTAGAACCCAATCCTCTCAGCATCAGCTAGGAAAGGCCCTAGAAAGCCGCCTTTGGCGGGGGGATAGCTCCCCTATTTCAACCCCTTTCGGGGTTGGGCACCCGCCCTGAACTACTGTTTAAGGCTAGGGCAGGAGCATTAGAGACAAATAGGAGAACATGGAGGTGGAATGGGGGGGTGAAAGAGTGTCTACAGT
This sequence comes from Paralithodes platypus, assembly GCA_032716605.1. Classification (NCBI taxonomy): domain Eukaryota; kingdom Metazoa; phylum Arthropoda; class Malacostraca; order Decapoda; family Lithodidae; genus Paralithodes; species Paralithodes platypus. Next base: position 4,149,252 of record CM064512.1, read on the forward strand.
GTGAGGTGGGAGGGAGGAGAGTGGAGGAGACAATAGAACATATAGTGACAGAGTGCCAGGGGTATGCAGAGGAGAGAGATGGGTTGGAAAATGAGTTGAAACGGGTGGTAGGGGAGAGGGAATGGGAAGAACAGAAAGAAGAGGAGGATGAGGGTGTAAAATTTGTGTTAGGTCTTGGGACAGAAGAGGGGGTAGATGGGGAAAAGAATGAAGGTAGTGAAAAGATTCCTGGAGCAGGTGTGGCAGAAGAGAAAACGGAATAGAATAGAATAGGGTGAGGGGGGAGAAAAATGAGATTAAATAGTAAAGAGGGGAAAAGTTAAATTAAGGTAAGGAGATAACAAGATATTGGGGGGTGGAGGAGGGGGTAAAATTAGGAGAGGAGAGTTCTGCTTAAGCTATATACTTCAATTCTTTTTCTTTAACTATCCTTTCTATGACTACATAATTTCTAAACTAATTCTTAAATCTAGCTCTAGCTGTTTCTGGAGAAGTCACCGCCTCACCGGTGCATAGGTGAGCTGGCTTTGAAAAGGGACAGCAACTCCACAAAAAGAAGAAGAAGAAGAAGAAGGTAATAGTATTGAAAACGACGGTACGATTTTAGTTACTGGACACCTATTTGACAGGTTGGGTACGAGTACCAATGCAGACGCAAAAATGGGCACTATTTTTTTTTTATCGAGTTGCTTCTGTCAACCTATAACAGTCTATTGAAAATTGGGGGTAGGGGGGATAAATAGCAAAAAGGCTATATTTTTAAAGCAAATCAACAATTTTCTTGTATCTCTTATTCTTTAAGAATTAAGAGAGAGAACACAAATAAGAGATGCGTCTCCATTTGTTCACAAAACCATAAGGAGACGCCCCTGGACCTAAGGAGACGCAGGTATGTTTAAAACACAAAAACACATATAAAATGATATAAGTACTTACCTCATGGGTACCAGAAAGAAAGCATGGTACTTTTGGTTGTAAGTTGACAATGCTAAAGCAATAAAACGGACTGACATAGGCCTTATATATATTATTAGAGAGACATAAAATATTACAAAACATACTAATTGCTCATTGTAGGCCAATAACAAAACAGTTTAGAGGATGCAGGGAAGTTATATATGTAACATTCATGCTAATACGAGGTTTAAATCAAGCACCAGTCGCCAACCCGGGCATATTTGGGGAAAATAGGGATAGGAAATGGGCGGAGGGCCTGGAAATATAGTATTTTTTTTAATCACTAGGCTGACAGGGCCCACACAAATATTTGACTGCTGGCAAGAACATGCTTAATGTGATTTTGAATTGCTGAGGGAGTAAAAAGGGCCAGCAAAAAATTCTGGAGGTCCAATAGAGACGCATTTTTCAAACTGTTGCCATACCTCACTGGTAGAAAGCCATTCTCCCCACTATGTATGGTGTAATTAGGGTCGAGTTTCCTTCACCCAGGATAAAAGAAAAGGTTATTATGTTTAATAATGTTAACAAAATAAACACACATTTACAAGGACCTAAGGAGACGCAACCCGGCTACCCTAAGCAGACGTGTGCGTCTCTATAAATGCGTCTATAGGGCCCAGGGTTCTAGTTAAGGCAGCTTCGTCAATGGTGAAGGAAACTCAACCTTATTTATACCAGACATAGAGGAGAGTATGCTGTGTTACCAGTGTGGTGTACGACCTTCTGGCATCAATTTGAAAAAATGCGTCTCCATTGGATTTTACTATTTTTGCTGGACCTATGGGGACGCACCCTCACCCCCTTCAGCCGTGCAAGTAAAAGCCTTTTGATCATGCAGTGTTATACTTCAACTCATGCACTATCAACCTGCAGTAATAGAAACGAGATTCAAATCAGGGAACTGTAAGAGATTTAGCTTTTAAAAAAAAAGAAATCCTTAGGTTTTCGTAAGGAATTTGCGAAAACATGACATTTTTTTAGTTCATCTCATCTGATAGTTAAAGAATATTTTGGCCCACCATTCATGCATCTATCTACTCATCCTATGCCTGTGCAAGTTTTTTTTGTTTCAAGTGCGTCTCCTTTGGGCAATGCGTCTCCATTGGTACTCGTACCCTACCACCGAGGATTTAATACATATTTTTTTTCGGTTTCCACGCATCCAACCTTTACCTTTGGATGTGTTCGCCGCTCTTCTAGCGGCACCAAGGAGCGCGACGCCCCTCGTTATGGGTGGTGATTTGGTGCAGTAGACTGTTTGAAGCGACAGCTCGTTCCCTTGCGAGGATGGGCTCGTCTGGCACTTTTTGCAGTTCGACATCTAGGGCTCTCTTGAAGTTGTCTAACGAGATGTCCCTCATGTCTCTTACTCGCCGTGGGAGTTTGTTGAAGAGACGTGGGCCTCTGTGTGATAACCAGCCCTCTCGCAGAGAGCCCATAGCACCCCTGTTAGTCTTCCGGGGGATTTCGCATTCCCAGCCTCTCATATCACTGAATTTCATGACTATCGGAGTATGTAGGTTTGGTACTAAACCCTCTGCGATTTTCCACGTGTATATTATTAGGTAACGTTCTCTTCTACGTTCCAGTGAGTACAGATTCAGTGCTCTTAAACGCTCCCAATAGTGTAGATGTTTTATCGAACTTATATGCGAAGTGAAATTTCTTTGTACACGCTCTACGTCATTTATTTCACCTGCTTTGTATGGGGATGTTAATACGCTACAGTATTCAAGCCGCGGTAGCACTAGAGATTTGAAGAGCGTTATCATAGGCAATTCACCGCGTGTTTTAAAAGTACGCAGAATCCAACCCGTTAGACGTTTTGCAGCCACCACTTTGACTGGTTATGTACTTTGAAACCCATATTTTCAGACATTAATACCCCAAGGTCTTTCACACTGTCTTTCCGTTCTATTATGTGGTTAGATTCTGTTAAGTAATTTGTAATTTCTTTAACACCATTATTATCTCTGTACCGTATTAATTGGAATTTTTACACCAAGCTAGGCTACACCTTTTTCTGGTCCGGTAATAGTATTGAAAACGATATAGGCCTAGCCTAATAACTTTTTAAATGTGGTTTTCGACAAGAATAAAACGGCGCGTTTGTGCCGAAAATCGGCGGCGGGGTGCCCCCTCAACCCTGTCCTGTATCCCACGGCCTATAACGCAAGTCTTTATAAAAAAATGGACCCAACAACTGGTTATAAGCTTAGCCATTTGAAGTCGACCGCCAAGGCGGGACCGGGAAGTCACTCCGAGCGTAAAGTAAACAAAGCGACGCTACTTCCACGAACGCAACCGAGTTGTCTTTGTATTTCGTCTCATATTATCATTATTAAAGTGTCCCCATTGCCTTTTTAGTGTTTCGTAGCCTACACCAGAAAAGGGTGTAGCTTGGTGTTGGATGCGTGGAAACCGAAAAAAATATGTACAGTATTAAATCGTTGGCGGTACCTGTCAAATAGGTGTCCATTAACTAATATCGTACCAAAACGACATAATAACTTTTGGGAAGGATGTAGTTTCCGGGTGTATGGTTGTCATGTGCGCTCGCACTTACATTCCCGTCTATTTCGACGCTAGGCCTATATTTTCTGCTATTTGCCCCCTGTCATTACTGCATGAATACTAGGTTAGGTTGTTGTTGTTGTTGTTGTTGTTCCCCAAGCTGCCTGGCCGAACAGCCCCAAGGCCCCGAGCAAGGCCAAGGCCATAATCGAGTGCCGCCACAGAACCCTCCCCACCGACCACAATAAAGCCTGGGTGACCGAAGCCACTCCATGGCGGGGAGCTGAGGAGGGTGCAGAAATGCCCGGGAAACCAAAGCCCCACCCAGGGCCCTGTGTCCCTCAGCAATTATGAAGAGAAAGCTGAGGGGCAAGGGAAAAATGTGACGCTTTGGCTTCCAATCTTGGTAGATTGGGAGGTCAATCCACGTTAGAGACGCCGTCACTTGAGATCTAGAAAATATATAAGTAAAAGGAACAGTCAGAGTAAGCTATGGGTATGGCAGAGATTGCTCAGTTCTCACTCTGATAGACCAGCCCATCACCACATGACTAGAACCCAATCCTCTCAGCATCAGCTAGGAAAGGCCCTAGAAAGCCGCCTTTGGCGGGGGGATAGCTCCCCTATTTCAACCCTTTTCGGGGTTGGGCACCCGCCCTCAATGTGTAGGTTAAATCTATATACCTGTATAAAGTTTTTCATTACCATACTTTAACTCTCGTAGAGCGATGTGTCGTGTGTATATCACTGTAGCGCCAGGCGGCTATATTTGCCGAAAATTACCTCCATTTCATGATCTTTTTAATGCATAAGCAAGAGCCAGAGCGTAATACAATTATATATCCGTGAAAGGACGATGATCGAGCTTTCCAATGACACCTGAATCATCCTTGTACGATATCTGGTATCCATTATTCGGGAATGGATAATAAGTCGTAGGCGTGTGCATAAACCTTTAACCGTCTTGGAGGTGTAATGGTTAGAGTGTTTAAAAATTTGTGTGTGATAACCCAGGTTCGAAACCCGGTGAATCACATATATGCTTTCATTAATTTCATTGGAGGTGTTTGGTGTTGTGGTGAAAATTAATAAATATAGATTATCTTGCAACGATCGTGCAACCGAAGGCCAAAATCGATAAAATAGTGGCAATTTGTCTGTTTTTGGTGTGTGAGAGAGTACATGAGTGAGAGAGCCGTGTGTGGGACTTCAATGTGCAGGTCTCCCTCACTATCCAATGCCCTTATTTACGATATTATTATAGGCTTTTAGGTGTTTGGGTTTTGGCTGGTCCGAGAACGCATCCCCATTTACCCCATTAATTTTAGGGTTTGCTATAAAAAAAATGCTATTCAAGATCTGGTTTTCAGGAACGTAACCCAATCGTAGGGAGACCTGTACGCCGCGCGGCCGTGGCGAGTGGTTGAAGCCCGCCTGTGCACCCTCAATGGAGGCGATTCATTCGTGGTCACCCCTTCAGAGAGCAAGGCATCTGGCAATAGATATTGACAGATAGAATTACACATTTAAATAATTGAGATTACCAATTAACAGCTTTATTACAAAATAATCTTGATAGTCAATGTTACTATTTTACACTTCTATACAGGCCAGCCCTATATGAGTTATGCTTTTTTAACTCAGTGGACTGGTTAAACTACGATTAAAAAAACAAAAACAAAAAAACAAAACAAAAATCATGGAGTGGGTGGAAATTTGTGAGAGAAACTATACATTATTATGCAGGATTATGACCTAACTAGGTTAGGTTAGGTTGTTTGGTTAGGCTAATGTAGGCTATTTTTTATATCCAAAGGCATCCGCATAGTGTAAACAAGGTGGGCGGCACACCCGGTAGGCTAGGCTAACTACATTCTTGCCTAACTTTTTAAATGTGTTTTCGACAAGAATAAAAAGGCGCGTTTGTGCCGAAAATCGGCGGGAGTCCGTCGTCGCGGTTTGTTTACCCAGGACGCTCGAGGTTACGGCCAGCTGTTTTACTTGGCCCCCTGCTGGCAACATATAGGCTATGACGATTATTATAATTCACAAATAAAAAAGAATTGCACAGGCCGGTGTGACTAAGGTGGGAGGCCGGTGTGAATAGGGTGTGAGGCCATAATGACTAGGGTGGAAGGCCGGAGTGACTTGAAATCTTATGTTCCCCCCCCCCCCTCAGGACTTATTGAAATCCTCATAGCCTATCCTATATTTCAACAGGGAGCGAGGCACAAACTTTATTTTCCTCAACGCGAGTCACCGAGGCTACACTCGCAGCGGATGTAAACAAACCCACCCGCTTCATGCGAGGTAGGCCTAGGCGAGCGATATAGGCTAGAGGATTTTTTTTTTCAGGATCATTAATAAATTTTTAGATAATATTCAAGGACACTAGTGCGACGTTATGAGAAACAATTTATTAGTGAAAATAGGCACCAATAGATTCGCCATATTTTTCTCCATATACTGTAGTCCGCATGGAGGATTTTCGTTATCAACAAATTGAAAAATACCCACTTCACAGACAAATACACCAAAAAACTAAGTCAAAGCGGGGGTGTGGGGGCGGCAGCCCCCACCTATAATACTAGGATAGGTTAGGTAAGGTTGTTAGGTTAGGCTAATGTCCTTTCAAAGGGGTATAGGCTAGTAAACATTAGGATAGCCTATACCCGGTCAGAGGTAAGAAGAAGAAGAAGAAGAGTCCTGCAGTAGTCTCCTTGAATGTTACCAATTTTTAGGCTAGGCCTAGGCTACGTGCATTTAGACACATAGGAATTAAATACATGTTATACATGTGATAGAGTGGTAAATGAGTGGAACGCACTGCCCCAGTATGTAGTCGATTCCGAATCAATAAGGGAGTTTGAAAGTAATCTTGATAAAGCATGGGGAAGACAAGATTTGAAGTTTGATTATAAAACAAAAATACAGAATAGTAAAAATGTTGCGTCTGCTGCCGCCGCCGCCAACACCGTGAACGACCGCAGCAGTGCAAGTACTGGTACTGAGCTGGATACACAGGCATAGTTTGCCTTTTTCCAGAGGATCTACTATAAGAAACTGTAAGAAATAAGAAACCTAGCCTATAGGCCACAATAAAATCGATGTCTGAATTCAATTACATAGGCTAACTTTATATTGTCCGTGATATGTCCTATATATTGTGGTTTGTAAGTACAGTATGAGGAACTGGCACTGCAGAATCGCAGATTATGGCCAATTGGCCATTGCTTACAAATATACAGTCAGTCCAAACGCATGGTATCTTGCCTACGCCTAGGCTAACAAGGAAATTCTCAACCTGTTGAGAAAAATGTCAGTAAGAAGTGTGTTAGCGGGCGTACCGCCGCTTTGTTTAGGCCTAGTCGCACGCTCGCAGTTACTCTCGCGTCTAATTTTACTGTTATTGTTAGGCTTATAGCCTACTTAAGGCGATTTATGCTGTCCTATTAGAAACAATTTAGCCTATTAGGGACAATAGGTAGTCTAATTTAATTTATTTTATTTTATCTAGGCTATAGGCCTATAGGCTATTTGCAATAATATTCTCAATATTGTCCCCATGGAGGATTTGCGATAACAACTTTAAATACTCCGATATGACCTAAATATAACCAGAGTCCCGCGGTTAAATGCAATTTCGTCGACTTTCCTCGGTATGGGTTGTGTTGGCGGCTTTGTTATCATTGGTCGCGACTCGCGGTAATGTTCCCGTTTGATTTGACTTTTTTTTCTTCCACAGCAGCGGTTATTTGCCCCTTGCTGGCAATATGTACCGTGAAATGGCCTAGCTTCGGACGGGGCTATACTTCAGACATTTCTGGATAGAGGTATGTTAGCTACAGTTATGGAAAAATGACTCTGCATTATGGAAGAACACCGCAGTCTCTGCAGACATATTGTTTTTCCATAACATCATGTATTTATCCCATAACTGTGGTTCATTGTACTGTATATGTTTATCCCATAACTGTGGTTCATTGTACTGTATATGTTTATCCCATAACTGTGGTTCATTGTACTGTATATGTTTATCCCATAACTGTGGTTCATTGTACTGTATATGTTTATCCCATAACTGTGGTTCATTGTACAGTATATGTTTTAAAGAGTGTCCGAAGTTACGTCATGTTACTGGTATATGATGATGACAATAAGTCATGGGGGAGTGGTATCCCACGGCTATTATGGGTAAGCTAATGCAAATCCTCCATTCACTGAATGATAAACAACAATAAAACACTATATTCCTTGAAAAAATAGCCTATCCAGCACAACTGATCTTAAGTGAGACCCTGTTATTTGCACCTGCTCCCCCTCCCTCTTGTGGAGGGAGCTGCACCAAGGGGTGGACCGAGGAAGACCTGGGATCGGACTATACGTGCGATCTCAAATCCAAAAACTTGACAAGTGAAGCAGCCCTTAACAGGGTTGCCTGAAACGCCACCATTAGGACAAGAGACTGAAACCGCACTCAGCCTTAAAATGTTATGTATGTACAGTATGTATAATTATAATGATGACAATAAGTCATGGGGGTGAGCATGAGGGTTATTGTCATCATCATATAGGCTATATCACCAGCAGCCAAATTAGACACGAATGTAACTGCGAGCGTGCGACTATGTAAACGAAGCGGACGGTACACCCGCTAACACAACTCTCACTGAGTGTTTTTAAATGGAGGTTTAGCGAGGAAACATAAAAAATATATGAACGAATAAATAAATAGACCAAAAATTAACCACTACCCCCCTTAAGGGTAGATGGGCCGTTTTTCTGGGTCACTTTCTCCCTCGTGTTTAGCCCCATTAATTTAACGTTCGGTACATACGTTCGGCACATTAGGTTGGCGATTTTAACACCTTTCGCCCCATTTAGTTGTCAATTTTAATACCTTTCGTGTCATTTACCTGTAATTTAGGAGGAGCCAGCCTTCGGCCGGGACATTTTTCTACCGAAAAATGTACAAACAGCCTATATCTTGAAGGGGGATCCTGAGGTGGTTGTTTTTAAAGTTTGATGGAGGTCTAGGGAGGAAACTAGAAACATAATCTATTAACGAATATATCGACCAAAAACAGCCCATCCCCCCTTAACTTTTTCTGTCTCTTTTTAGCAGTGAGAGTTTGACTAATGGCGTCCATCTGACCAACCCATCTCTGCTGTACCACCAACAGCCTGCACCACCACCACACTAGCCTAACCCAGGTCAGTTCTCTTTATTATCAGTATCCAGTCCCATGGGCAAGAGTTGTGTTATCGGGCGTATCACCTACCTCTGACCGGGTATATCCTAGTGTTTACTATACCCCTTTGAAAGGACCACACCCCCGCTGTTTGACATCAACTCACGTGTTTACACGACGTACGCCCGGTAACACAACTCATTCCTTTCTCTTTCTTATCAGTACTGTATCTGGTCCCATGTCTTGCAGGTTATTATCATATTAAATTATTATTAATGATTTTGTTTACTTTTGTAATTTTTGATCAATGTATTTTTAGTTTGATCCCTAAGGCTAACAAAGTGCCTTCCTAGATGGCTACCATCTGAAAGTTAAATTTTTACATTTTTCTATAGGAACATTTGAAACCTAATACCCTACCCAAATGTCTCCCTACCTCCACATTAGTTACAGTAAACTCCCTTTTATCCAAAAATCATGAGTCTTTTGAAATTTTGGATATGTGAGTTTTACGGATAAACGAGTGTCTCTATATATAGAACTAAATATGTGTACAAATGGTCAAATGTATTGTTTTTGATGCATTTTAAACCATTTCTAGGCTGTCTCGACTTCAAATTATCATCTAATTCAAGCTATGTCTACTTCAGAGGAGTTAAATTGATGTAATGAAGCACCCAGAGAGGCTTAAATAAGTGAAAACTAGTGAAAAATATGGATAGCAAAAACTTTGGTTAACTGAAATTTTTGGATATTTGAATTTTGGATAAAAGGGATTTTACATATTCGTGCAAGTCTTCAAGCAAAATACAGTATCTCTGGTTTAACAGCCTGACTCTCTCGTTTGACACCCTGCGTCTTGGAATAATGTCATAGCTTTCTTTAGGCCGGTATCACACGAGAGCTTTTATAGTCAACATTCGATGATCGATATTTTTCTAGCAACATTTTGGGCATATTTTGCTCGGGTACCGGAAACTAGACTGAAGATAGATGAATTTAGGTGACAGAAATAATTTAAATGGTTACCTCCTAAGCTGCCAGACCAGTGTTAAGGATAAATGTTAAGGGAAAAAGTGCTCGTGTGACACCGGCTTTAGATGGCCCCAGTAAACCAGCCTGTGATGATCTACAGGTCTCCCTCGATTTACGATTGGGTTTCGTTCCTGAAAACCCGATCTTAAATAGAACGATCGTATAGCGAACCCTAAAATGACTGGGGTGAATGGGGATGCGTTCTCGGACCAGCCAAAACTCACACACAAACACCTATAAACCTGGAATAATATCGTAAATTTGAGTATCGGATAGTGAGGGTGGCCTTTACTTACCGGTAGAGGACTATAGTCTATTCGCTGTAAGTAGGCGAGAATTCATGACCTCTATCCTCTGTAACTCAAAAAAGGGCTAGAGCAAATTGGCTGTAAGTTTCCACATCTATTCCTTGACTGACTCTTCCCAAATGGTAGAAATATTAGCTCGATTACTCTAGTAGTTTTTGAGTTACAGAGGTTAGAGGTTATGATTTCTCGACTACTTACAGCGAATAGACTATAGATCACTAAAGTCTGTTTTTTATCCAGTTGATGATAAATGGCTGCTGCCGCCGCCGCCGTGAACATCCGCAGCAGTGCAAGTACTGGTGCTGAGGTGGATACACAGGCCTAGTTTGCCTTTTTTCCAGAGGATCTACTGTAAGAGTCCCATCTTGGTAACTCGGCTATTGTGAATACTTTGTAGCAATATATGTTGTTCATTATGAAAACTTAGCAATAATATGAAGCAGCAAAAAAAAAAATATATATATATATATATACATAGCAGTATCATATTTATCATTAAGAATCAAGAAATCAGATGCTAAGGGGTTCAATTGACCACTTGCGAGTTTCAGGCTATAAGGAAGTTGGATCTGTAAACATTGATATTAAACAGAAATACAATAATAAGCGAGAGAATGACTAAGAGGGTGTACGAGAGCGAGGTGGAGGGACAGAGAGGGAGAGGTAGACCGAATGAGAGGTGGAAGGATGGAGTGAGGAAGTACATGAACGAAGGCGGTGCTGGTTGGGGGGAGGGGCGTCGACTGACTGGTGACAGAGGTACATGGGGGCGGTTCGTTCGTGGCCACCCCTTCGGGGATCACGGCGTCAGGCAATAGATAGATAGATACACAATAATAATGTAGATTTCTAATGGATAAAAAGTATGTATAATTGGGTTTTATGTATTTACCGGTATATAAGCACTACAATAGCAATTTAGGTGATAGTTCTATTAATTATCGATGTCTACAGCTCCAACTTCCTTATGGCCTGAAACTCGCAAGTAGTGAATTGACCTTAAAACCCTCCGGGACCGGCTACGCATTCTATAAATATTCCCCGAAACCTGGGGGTTTTGGCCGAAAAACTTCTACACCTAGGCTACCGTATCTTTGTTATTTTGACTGCTTCCTCATTCCCACGCATCCCCAAGCGTAGATGTGTTTCGTACCTGTAGAATGGCATTGAGTAGAGCTCTAAGTCAACTGGTTCAGTTGTGATGACGATTTCCGTGGAGAGAACTTTGTGGCGATATCAGCCATATCAGCCACTTTTCAATACTAAACAATAACACACAGCCACACAAGAACAAACGACGCCTCTCCTTCTGGTGGTCGGAGATGCGTGGCGTCGGTCCAACCGGCTGTTGTTTACATGCGTCGGACGGACGGCTTTCAAAACAAGCTTACAGGCTTTCAAGCTGCCGATGCCTCAGAGCCCTACCGGGTTCCGCGGGCCGCGTTTGTTATGGGTGCCTCAGAGCCCTATCGGGTCTGAGGGGTTAAGATAGACTATAGGCTAGACTGTGTCGGGAGTACAGTACTCAAAATAAGTATCGGCAATTTTTTCCATCTCTACACTTTGAAATGCTGGACAAAGCTTCTTTATATTATCCCCAGGGCATTGTTATTTTTTCTTCAAGCTCATGCATCACATCAACCACCTGACTGACAATACTTTTTTGAGGTACTGTACAGCGTAATGACTTTGTAGCTCATGTAACTCTGCTCAACATTTTGGTTTTATATCTAATCTACCACTGTCTACAAACCTAGCCTTACTCTACTTATCCTAATACAGTATACCTAACTGTCTTGATAGTGTAATGCATAAACTTCATCCATAGTCCCATCTTTACTCAACACACTGCCCATATACTTAAAAGAACTGACGATCTCCATAGCCTGACCGTTCAACTTCACCTCACACTCTGTGACTTCACCCCCTTCGAAGACCATAACCTTGCTCTTCCCCGCGTTTACCTTCAAATTCCGTTTTTCGCACACTGTTCCAAACTCATTTACCAGACCCTGCAACTCCCATTCAAGAAATATCAAAACAACACCCAGCACACGGTATCACACACAATTATTGTCCTCTCTCCCTCCCTGCCCACCCCGAACCAACTTCCAGAAGCACATCCATACTCATATCTCTCGCCGATCCATCCACTCACTCACAGACAACATGCAGCTGCATACACGACCTCCCAAAATCCATCCTTCCAAATCCTCCCTTCCTCGTGAGGACAGAGTCCACCTGGCCAGGCTGAGATGCGGACACCATCCAGCTCTCCTGAGCTATCAGAAGAGACTGGATGACTCCGTTGTCGACGCCTGCCCGGGATGTAACACAGCACCCCATACCATTAAACACATCATAGAAGATTGCATTTCACATAACCACTTACGCCGCCAACAACACAATCTACACTCAATGAGAGCTCTGTGGGAAAGCCCGATCGTGGCCATGGCCTTCCTCAGGGACTCGGGGCTGTTCGGCCAGGCAGCTTAGGGAACAACAACAACATTCCCATTCTCCCATTCATTATCGCTCATCAGAACTGTATCATCCGCAAACAGCAGTATAGGCAGCTTCCACTCATTTCCCTCCCTTTTCAGTGATACACCAACATCCACTGCTCTTCCTAGTATTTCTTTCATGACTGCCAGGGCTAAAAACTGCATCATCAACCATAGCCTAACCCCACCAAGCCTAATCCAACTTTACCGATCTATTCTATTCTATATACTCAGGCCCAATCCCCAGTTTTCCTTTTTTTTTCCTCTCTTCCTTTTTTTTTTGGGGGGGGGGACTCAAGACAGAGCCAGAATAGGGACAACACAACAGAAAACAATGAACACACAAAAACAAAACACAAATTCACACACATCCTTTACCTAATCTTGCTTATTTTGGATTGTGGCTATCTTGACCTGCTTTTGCCCTTTTAATTTTGAGTTTCCCCTGATGGCACTTGTTGATTTACTCAAGAATCTTCACTCACTGATGAGGGAAGCAGTGACCCAGTGGATGAGGGAAGCAGTGACCCAGTGTACTGTATACAGCACTCAATTTGAATTATCATCTTTAACTTGCAGCCATTTATTTAATAAGATAGAATTGCATAAAAATGGCCCTCGTCTATTATATTGTGATCATCATCATCATCATCATCTCCGACGCCTTGCTTCCCCCTGGGAAACCCCCACTAGAGGATGGCCATGACAGAAACGTCTCCAAGCTACTTTGTCAAGACATGCCTCCTTTGCCCGTGCCACAATGCCCCTTCCACTACGTGGAAGTTTTTCTTCAATATATTTTTCCACTTTCTTTTCCCATACCATAGGTGGTCTTCCACTACTAGCGGTTCCACTCACCTGACTCCCATATATCTTTCTTGGCATTCTGTCTTCATCCATTCTCTGAACATGACCATACCACCTCAAAGTACTTCTCTTTATCCACTCAACCACACCACAATCAATGCCCAAAGCCTGCTCTTCCATTCCAAAGGACTCGTACACTTCCCTATTACTTGGCCCATCTAGCCTATTCATGCCAGCTGCCATTCTGAAAAAGCTCATCTCCACAGCTCTTAGTTTGAAGAGGTCCTCGTCACTTGCCGTCCATGTCTCGCTTCCATACGAGAGTGTTGGGAGCAGCACACTGTTTCTCAGTGACTTTTTGACTTCCTGGCTAACCATTCTTCCTTTGAGAATACTATCAAGTTCTCCAATCACTTTTCTCCCTTGCATTTTTCTCTCTTTTATCTCACTCTCCATTTTACCATATTTGCATAGTACAGCTCCCAAATACTTGAAACTTTCAACCTCTTTTAGTACTTCAGTTTCCAATTTTATTTTACTACTTTTTTTGTGTTCTTTCTTGATTCTATATTTGTCCTTAAAATCTATAGTTGCATGCATTCTTCTCTCAAACACCATTACCTTACATTTCCCTACATTGACCTTTAACTTTCTCTTTTCACATACCCTGTCAAAGTCAGTGACCACTCTCTGAAGTTCTTCAGCATTTTCCGCCAACAGGACTGCATCGTCCGCATATAGGCATGTTAAAATCTTCCATGTTCTTCCCTCTGATTCCAGTCTAGCTCCCACACCCATTGATACAGCCCTACATTCCCTAATCACTCCATCCATGTATATATTGAACAACCAAGCTGAACTCAATTCCTGGCAGCAGCCTCCACGAACCAAGACCACCCACTAAACTACATGGCAACACACCCACAGACACCAAGAAATATCAAAACAACACCCAGCACACGGTATCACACACAATTATTGTCCTCTCTCCCTCCCTGCCCACCCCGAACCAACTTCCAGAAGCACATCCATACTCAGATCTCTCACCGATCCATCCACTCACTCACAGACAACACGCAGCTGCATGCACGACCTTCCGAAATCCATCCTTCCGAATCCTCCCTTCCTCGCGAGGACAGAGTCCACCTGGCCAGGCTGAGATGCGGACACCATCCAGCTCTCCTGAGCTATCAGAAGAGACTGGATGACTCCGTTGTCGACACCTGCCCAGGATGTAACACAGCACCCCATACCATTAAACACATCATAGAAGACTGCATTTCACACAACCACTTACGCCAACAACACAATCTACACTCAATGAGAGCTCTGTGGGAAAGCCCGATCGTGTCCATGGCCTTTCTCAGGGACTCGGGGCTGTTCGGCCAGGCAGCTTAGGGAACAACAACAACAACAACAACAACCAAGCTGACATGACACATCCCTGTCTTACACCTACATTGACCTCAAAACTTTCACTTAACTTATCCCCTACCTTCACATTTGCCATTGCATTCCTATAAAAAGATTTTACTGCCATTAGCAACTTTCCTCCCACACCATATACTGTTAACACATCCCACAGGCCCTCCCAGTCTACTTTGTCGTAGGCTTTTTCCAAATCCATGAATGCTGCATAGAGTTTTCTGTTTTTGGCCAGATACTTCTCTACCAACAACCGCATTGAGGCTATCTGGTCAACGCAGCCCCTGCCCTTTCTGAAACCTCCCTGTTCCTCGCCTATTTTGTCATCCGTTATTTTCTGTAGCCTCTGTGTTACTACTCTTGCGTGTACCTTTCCAGGTATGCTAAGCAAGCTAATTCCCCTATAATTCTTTCACTCTTCTTTTCTACCCTTCCCTTTGTACAAGGGTACTATCACTGCTTTCCTCCAGTCCTCTGGTACACTTTCCTTTTCCCATGCTAATTTACATAACCTATGCATTATGTCAACAGCTTCTTCTCCATATCTCAGCATTTCACCTGGGATGTTATCTACTCCAGCAGCTTTGCCCATTTTAAGTCTATTGATTGCTTCTTTTACTTCTTCTCTGCTTATCTGGCTTTCAACTACCCTGTTTATTCTACCTCTCTCCATTCCTATGGATGAGATCTTTGCCTTCCCCCTACTCTTTACAGCTAAGCTACTAAAATGATCTTTCCATACTTTCACCACACCATCACCCTCTACCACTTCCCCATTCATGTCCCTCATCCTACCACCTGAGACACTCTCAGTCTTCTTCCCTCTGGCTTCTTTCACAGCTCTGTAGTATGCTTTCCTGTCATTCAGAAACTGTTCACTAATCTTTCTCCCATATGCCTCATCTGTCTTCCTTTTAGCGTCTTGTATCGCCCTCTTCACTCTTTGTTTCAAATTTGTATATTCTTCTTTCCTCGCATCTCTAGTTTCTCTAGGTATATTCTTTTGCAGCATACTCTTTCTGAACTCTTTTTTTTTTTTAACTATTTCTTCTATCTCTTTACTAAACCATGCGTTACCTTTCTTCTTCCACATTTTAAAGGTTTTCTTCCCACATACTTTCTCAGCTGCTTTAATCATGGAGTCTCTTGTACCTTTCCATACTTCGTCTACAGTATTTCCCAGATCTATCATAACATCCATGTCCTTTATAGTCTCTTTCAGGATGTCCTTGTATTTTGTTGCATTACATTCTTCATTTAATTTTCTCACATTTATTCTCTCTACTGTCAGTTTTCTCTCTTTCCTCTCATATTTCCACTCTTTCCTTATCCTCACTTTTGTCAGCACTGTATAGTGGTCTGATCCCGTCAGCATACCTCTTACAGCTTTTGAATCTAAAATTCTTCCTTTTAGTCCGGAGTCCATCATGGCGTAGTCAATTAGAGATTTCTGTTCCTGCTCACCTTCACCTCTGTGCCATGTATATCTATGAATGTGACGATGTTCAAAAAATGTGTTAGCCAGAAACATCTCTCTCTCCGCACATACTTCTAAAAGGAAGTCACCATTCATATTCCTACCCTCCACACCCCATTTACCCACTATACCTTCTATCTCCTCGTTTCCAACTCTACCATTCATGTCGCCTACTAATATTACTTGTGTACACTCTTGCCTTTCTCTTATACTGTACATTTATTGACTTTATTCCAAAATGTTCTATTTTCTTCCGCACCTTTCCCAGTTTCTTGGTTGACTGGTGCATAGACACACATAAAAGTATACCTATCTATCCCAATCTTGCACTCACACCATACAATTCTTGAGTCCACGCATCCATAGTTTTTCACACACTTCCTCAACCTTTCTGACAAAATTACTGCTACCCCTTCCTTTTTCTTACGTTTATATCCTGCATCCAATCCAGACCAGACAACCCATCCTTCCCCACCCCACAAATCATGCTCACTCTCACCATCCCACACTCCAGAACCCAACAGGTGCGTCTCACCTACCCCACACACATCCACACATCCATCTTTAAGCTCTCGCATCAGACACTCTCTCTTGCTAAAATCATTTATGCCATTGGCATTGAAGACACAGACACGGAGCACGCTTTCCTTCACCCGAACGACGTTTCCACCACTTTTCTGCTTTGTTCCTCCACCCCCGAGGGGGTCCTGGCCGGCAGCATACCGAGCACAGTTGTTTCCCAGGAGGACTTGGGGCCTGGACATAATGCCTCCAAACAGGGCGCCGGATTGTCAAAAGTATACTAAAAGAAAAACTAAAAACTGATACTAACATTTTCCCCAGATGGCGCCGGTAAACCAACCCAAGATTCTTCGGTCGCTGGCGGAGGAAGCCGTGTACCAGTGTATACAGCGTAGGGTGTTTGGGACCACACCGGCAGCAAAAGAGAAGGCCCTGGCTTATGTACGCTTCAGACAAAAGTACAGTTTAAGGAGACAAGTCGGAGTGCAAGCTCAGGCTCACACTAATTTTGCTCAGACCTTGGCAGCCTTGCCAGCCAAATTTCTTAAGGACTGTATTTACAAACTGTTTGAAGCGATTGCCGTGGAAACTTATGATAAAGATTTTCAAGAGCTAACATTAGCCGTGTTAAGTGGTGCGGAGCCTGATCTTGAACGGTCAATGAAGTCACATATTAAGAAACGGCTGGATGTCATTTGTATGCATGTACTGTCACCAAAGATTACCTCCATTGACCTTAGCCCTATTTCTAATGAAATCTTTCATCATCTTCGGGATATTTTTGATAAGAGTCCCCGCATGAAAGACTTGACACAGAATATGGTTGGTTTCTTACTGCTCTATGTTAAATTAAGTAAATGTGTTTTCTTTGATATATTTCTTGACTGGAGCGATTCCTGGGCCCACGTGACCAGCCTCACTATCAAGAACCATGCCTCGCCCGAGTTACTCTGGATTATCTGTTGTACCTGTCCTTTGCTGCGACACTTGAATCTCTCAGGACAGTTGTGTGACTATATCCGATATTGCGATTACTTCACCCGGATTGATCTTCCCAAGAGTGAGTTAAAAGATTTTGCAGAGATGGGGGATTCTGTACCGGAGTTCATCGAAGCATTGAGCGGGATCTACGGCAGTAACAGAGGCAACCAAGTCTTCAAAAACCGTTCGTATCACCTGAAGGAACTGCGAACCTTGATCCTCCCACACCTTAAACTCGAAGGAAGAGTTAATCAAGACAAGTTAGCCATAAAAGCGAAGAACATCATGCAGAAATGTGTCAATCTGGAGGAACTGTCTAACGTCAACTTAATCAAAGCTATCAAGTTGATGAACCAGGAGAAGCAGAAGGTGCCCAGGATTTTGAACCTGAAGAAGTTTCATGTAAGTTGGTATCAGGAGGAGGGGGATAATGTGGAGAGTGAACTGCAGAAAGTGAAACTGCCTCGGGTGCAGGATGTTACAATCACCCTCTTTGATGATGTCACCTTACTCGCTAATTTCCCCAATATGAAGGAGCTTAGGGTAATGCCTCCTTTGGGGTCAAGTGGTTGTTCTCTGGCTAGTATCTTGCCGTATTTGAGGAACCTACACACCTTTCGTCTTAATTCCTGTGAAGTACTGTCACTTGACGACGTGTTTAATATTGCTGAGCAGTGTCCCTGTCTGGAGTACTTCAGTCTCCAGTGTCTAGGGCTCTACAACGAAATCACCATGAGAGCACCTCAACACATTATTAACGGTGAGACTGCATCAGGTGCAAACTTTGATGCAAATGCGAATGAAGTAAATAATCCTTCTGCAGTTGACCCAGATATAAATGAATTAAAGATTCCTCCATCTTTGGCTGCTGCAAGTAAGACAAAAATGGACAAGGAAACTGTTAAACTAAGTAAAGATGCCAAAGTCACTTCTGAAATGTTAAACTCACACCCTGAAACCGAGAAGAAACCTCTTCAATCCTCAGACAAGTGCTCAGAAACTAGAAGTGTAAGTCGTGGCGGCAAGACGAGTGGACAAAGAGAGAATCCCCCAACACAAAACACCACGACTGACCAACACGAGAAGTTATGTCCCTGGCGAGACTCGGATGGGTGGCAACGGAACTTGGACTTCATGGAGCGCTGGATGAAAACTGGTCGTGCAGAGTATGAAGATGACCCCAGCAGGATTCCCAAGTTCTCAAGGCTCCGTACATTGGAGATTGATGAAATTGAGAATTTGGACCTGGCTGCCCTGTATAAATGTATTAGAGGCAGCCCGAACCTCCATACATTCATTTACGTGGCTATGGTATCGGAGGAAACGGAAACCGAACTCATAAACGACATGTTTGTTTACAAAATTTCGCAGATTATGCCGCGCGTGAAGCATGTGTCTCTGGAAGGTATGGATACCATGTCTGAAGATGAGAGTAAAGTATCGGTACTGGAGAATCTTACCTGTACTAGTGTGAAGCATTTGGTGGATAACTGCAACAATATCCAGACTATTGAAGGTATGAGCACTTGGAGCATGAAGCAAGAGGAGGTGGACTACCTTAATGATAAATTCAAGAAGCAAAACTTGATACTCAGGTTAGTTCCGGGTGATATAGACTGAAATGGAGTATATACTCCCAAATTTGATTGTTTACAAAAATTTGGTACCACATTATTATTGTATTTGTTATTTGTTTATGGCTCCAACTTCCATATAGCCTTAAATTTGCAAGTGGTCAATTACTAGATTAGTCATGAAGAATAGACTATAAATACAAATTATTTTATTCAACTTAGAAAAGGACCTGTCAGCAGGCTGTCAAACAAGAGACTATTCATGCTTTATTTTAGTCATTATTATTAAGAACGACAGTCAAAGTTAAACTCTATTGTTGCCTCAAATAAGAATAATAATAGTAATGAACAATTTACTTAAAGTCTGTAAACTTGGAGGGAGCTGCACCAAGGGGCAGACAAAGAAAGATGTGGGATCAGACCATAAGGTCTGATCTTGAATAAACAAATCTGACAAGTGAGGCAGCTCTGAACAGGTCTCCCTAGCGCACTCTCTCTTTATATTTATGTATATACTGTATGTGTATTTAAAGAATGGCAACTTATTATTAAGCTGAGAATAAACATTTTACAATGTAGTGGATAAACATGAAAAAGGACATGTACTGTAATATTAGTTTGAAAATGGGAAGCTAAGCTTACAATATTTGAGTACTGTAAACAAAATTATAAGCGAAATACATTAAAGATAGCCTACTGAGGGCAAGTGTAGCATACTAATTTACATTAATTTACCATATGTCTAAGTGATATATAAGTTGACTGCTTAAGCAGGTGTCACACTATGCCGACTTAAGTGCCGACGCTCCACGACTTAAGGGTCGGGAGCAGGTCTTTGCCTATATCACCGCGCGACGTGGGAGAGCCGTCGGGAGAGGTCGTCAGGGGCCTCAGGAAAAGTTCGACATGCACAACTCTCATATGAGTTGAGTCGGCGGCTAGTAAATTGGCGGGACGGGGACGGTAGGCGGGTGGCATCGGGCGGCATCCAGTAGGCGTCAGACGGTACAAGGGTGTCGACCTGTCTGCGTCAGACGCCGCTTATAAGGTAGGTCGCCTTCAGGCAGCGACCCGGTAACGCCCAGGCGCTGTCATAGGGGGAGGGCATACCATGAGTCCGCGACCTGGCAACGTCGCAATGGACATCGTTGATAGATGGTTTTGGGGGTGTTTGTGTTTTAACCTTGATGGAGGTCTAGCGAGGAAACTAAAAAGTAAATTAATATATAAATAAATAGACCCCAAAAATTACCACTGTCCCCTTAATCCGATCCCATCAACAAGTGACTATCTATAAACCCTTTCACTAGCAGTGGCGTCTGTTTTGCCTTAGTTCTGCCATACTTAGACGATTTTATGCAGCTTAAGAACGGTCTGTGGGAGTTAAGAGAGATAAATGAGAGGAATGGAGGTCTTGTGATTGCTACAGGCCCTTTGTAAGCATAATACAATAACCTAATAGTTGCCAGACTATAACGAGAAAGACGTCACCAGTACTGAAAGGGTTAACTATAGATGGCCTTGTTTTACCAATTACTCAAAAAAAAATAACACTTAATTAAAGGGGAGATGGGCGCATTTATTTGCTCATTTATGGATCTTTTTATCATATTTTTAGTTTCCTCCCTAGATCTCAAGCTTAACCCCCCCCCCCCCTACACACACACACACACACACACACACACACACACACACACACACACACACACACACACAGCCCGTAGCCTAGTAGGTAGAGCTCTCGTCTCACACGAGGGGTCGGGGGTTCAATCCCCGGCCGGGCGGAGACAAATTGGGCTTGTCTCCTTTCATGTGTTAGCCTCAGTTCACCTAGCTGTAAATAGGTACCTGGAATAAGTGGACGACGTTGTGACGTCCCATCTGGGGTTGGCAAAAATGGTACAAGGCGAGATGGGTATCGTATGGTTCACCTAAGCTGATGGCTACCTAAGCCTTCGGGCGAGACGGTACCGTCTATAGTGAGAATGGTACCATACAGATCCACCCTAAGCCTTCGTTTCCAATGTCGCCAATTGGCTAAATACAGACTACACACACATCCACAGCCATTCCAACAGTACATAAAACACTTAACATGCATTTCACGCAATACATTCCCAGTTAAGGAGGCGCGATAATAATGAGCTTAGCTCGCATTGCGTGGATTCCCCTTGACGAACAAGTAACTGAGTAACATCTGCATCTGTAGTGTGCTCCCCTCACATGAAAAAACATATCCACAAAATTGAGAGGATACAGAGAGCAGCTACGAGGATGATCCCAGGTTTGGAAAATTTGGAGTACCAAGAGAGGCTCGAGAGATTGAATCTACCTACACTGGATCAGAAAAGGAAAAGAGGACAGCAAATTCAGATATACAAATGTGTTAGAGGTATTGACAAAATCGACCAAGAAAACTTCATAGAGAGGGATGGAGGTGAGAGAACAAGAGGTCACAGCTACAAACTGAAAGTGCCTAATAGTAAATCTGATCTGAAAAGTAAAAGATTTCCTACCAACTCGATTAGTGGGTGGAACAACTTGCCAGCCGAAGTAGTGTCTGCACCATCAGTGCATAGTTTCAAAGCACGGTATGACAAACATATCTTAGGAGGCGAGAATTAACGAGCATGCTCACTCCCGCAAATACAACTTGTGTAAGTACAACTAGTGTAAGTACACACAAAAACGTCGCCTCTGACGGACTAGTTTGCCTCGGTCGGAATCAAGTGTGATGGAGTAGGGCTCCAGTGTGACAGGGTGGCCGTCCATCGCCGCCGTAGTATCTATCAGCGCCACCCTACCTCCTATAGGCGCCGCTTGTCAGGAGCATTGTCGCCAACCAGTATGCGCGCTACGGCGCATGTTGCCGCCCCGGCTACGACATTTATTTCCCTTAGGTCTTGCATGGTTGCCGCTCGACCCCTTCCAGTTGCCGTCAGGCGGCGTGCCTGTCCATAGTGCCCGCCGAGGGTGTCCCGTTCCTCCATCACCTACGATACTCGGCAGTAGTCTCCCCCTTGTATCGCCACTCCTTAAGTCGTGGAGCGTCGGCACTTAAATCGGCATAGTGTGACACCTGCCTTAACCCTTAAAGGATCTGGTGACACATTTTGTCCTGTTTTCTGGCTATTATTAGATAATTTTATTCAGATGAGGAAGGGTATATGGAAGTCGGAGGGTTGATTGAGATTGTCTATACCCTCACAATACCCAGAGATCCTTCCTAAGCTGTATAAAATCGTCTAATGATAGCCAGAATAATCGGTCATAATGCTCTAAAATCTTTAAAGGTTTAACCCCTTCAGCACCATGACGTTTGTTTACCTTTGAGTCTGGCTTATATTAGACGACACTGCAATTTAAGAAAGACCTATGTTATTCAGAGGGTATATTAGGATAGTATTAATCTCTTTGTTCAATTTAAGAAGGACCTATGTTATTCAGAGGGTATATTAAGATCGTATTAATCTCTGAGTCTTGAGGTAGGATATAGGCTAAAGAAAATCGTCTAACGGTAACCTGAATACGAAAGAAAATTACGTCCTGGTGCTGAATGGGTTAAGGCCGGAAACCCTTTGTGATTTAATGGCCAAAGCAGTGCAACTTCCTTCAAATTATCCCCTAATTCCTCTCAACACTCGATCTATAGTCGGTTCCATTTCATCTGACGCCAAACTGAATCCCTTACCCAACTTATTTTTCTATACTTTATGGAATAATCGGAATGTATTATGTCTCGGCTTTACCTAATTACCTAGTTTTCTTAGTTAACCCATAGGTGACGTCCTTTTCTTTATATTGTGGCAACCATTAGACGATTTTATTCAGCTTAAGAAGGACCTCTAGCAATAATAAGGCTTCCAACTATCTCAACCAACCCTTTTAACTACCGCAGATCCTTCCTAAGCTGCATAATATTGTCTACATACTGTATAGCTAGAATGAAATATAACACACGCCGCTGGTACCGGTACTCAATGGGTTAACAACAAAATGTTCGTAATAGAGGAGTAGCCTAATTGAGGTAAGGATGTTGTAATTAATTTCTGATGAATTACGCTCAGTTTAACTTATAATTTCCTTGTTATGTCTCTCCTTATTCCTCGTTGCCGGGTTTTACTGGTACAGGTTTCCCTCACTATCCGATGCCCTGATTTACGATATCATTTTAGGTTTTTAGGTGTTTGTGTTTGTTCTTTTGGCTGGTCCAAGTACGCATCTCCATTTACCCCATTAATTTTGGGGTTTGTTATGCAATTTTTCTATTTAAGATCGGGTTTTCAGGAACGTAACTCATATCGCAAATCGAAGGAGACCTGTACTGCCCATTTTAATACTTGACCCGATATACCTTCTTATCCCCTTCAGCACCATGACATGTTTTTTTCTATTATTCTAGCTAACGTTAGGCGATTTTATGCAGTTTACGAAGGACCTGTGTTATTCAGAGAGTTTATTGAGATCGGACTTACCCCTTTGAATCTAGAGGTAGATTATAAGCTAAAGAAAATCCTCTAGTTGTTGTTGTTGTTGCTGTTCCCCAAGCTGCCTGGCCAAGGCCCCGAGCAAGGCCAAGGCCATAACCGAGCGCCCCCACAGAACCCTCCCTGCCGACCACAATAAAGCCTGGGTGACCGAAGCCACTCCATGGCGGGGAGCTGAGGAGGGTGAGGAAACGCCCGGGAAACCAAAGCCCCACCCAGGGCCCTGTGCCCCTCAGCAATTATGAAGAGAAAGTTGAGGGGCAAAGGAAAAATGTGATTCTTTGGCTTCCAATCAATCTTGGTAGATTGGGAGGTCAATCCACGGAAGAGACGCCGTCACTTGAGATCTAGAAAATATATAAGTAAATGGAACAGTCAGAGTAAGCTATGGGTATGGCAGAGATCGCTCAGTTCTCACTCTGATAGACCAGCCCATCACCTCTAGTGGTAGCCCAAATAGGATGAGAGTTTCAAATCAAAACTCAGTGGTCTGGTTAATCCCTTCTATACCGGCGTTCTTTTTAACTTTATTCTGGGCACTATTTGACGATTTTATTCAGTTTAAAATGGGCCTTCAGGAATTATCAGGCCTCGAAGTATCTCACTTAACTATATTTACTACCACAGATCCTTCTTAAGTTGCACACAATCATCTAAATATCGCTAAAATAAAATTAAAAAGACGTCGCCGGTACGGAAGGGGTTAAACTAATGGAGAAAACAAATCTTCAGATGATATGAAACCGAGTATAGTCCCAAAACAACATTGCCCCTCAACTTTCCCTTCATATTTGCTGAGGGGCACAGGGCCTTGGGTGGGGCATTGGTTTCCCAGGCGTTTCCGTACCCTCTTCAGCTCCCCGCCTTGGAGTGGCTTCGGTCACCTGGGCTTTATTAGTGGTAAGCAGGGAGGGTTCTGTGGGGGCGCTCGGTTATGGCTTTGGCCTTGCTCGGGACCTTGGGGCTGCTCGGCCAGACAGCCCGAGGAACAGCAACAACAACATCATTGCTCCAGTTTGACTCTGCCTTTCAGGGTGTCCAACAAAATCCATGTCCGTTACTTTTAGTCTTTGTTATTGTATATGTAAAGATACAATTGTGGTTCATAGTTCAAATTATGTCTTTAGAATTGATAAAATTCCCAAAACAATGCTATTATAATGTAAAACCTGCACAGAATAATTTGCTATAAAACATTGATTTGGTCATATTCAACTATTGCATGAGAAAATACACTTCCCAAATTGACTAATTCCTTGAACGTGACGATAGTGCGTTGTTATATGTGTGATTAGTTTGCTTGGGAAACATATTAACTTGCTCATGTAGTGATGTACACCATATGTGGTGGATTGTGTTCTTATATTTAACAATTATTATTTTGCTAAAGCGGTTTTTCCACATAGCGGTTTTTGACAAGTTGTTTTGTCTTTTTACTGTGTTCGTCCAAGTTTTGGTTTGTTTATTCTGCAAGTTTTACATTATAATTATAATAATTTTAATTCCATATAATCTGTAATTGTCTTGATGGTGTAATGGTTAGAGCGTGTAAGTTTTATATGTGGTGGCTTGGGTTCGAATCTTTTGAGGATTACATGCTTTCATAAATTTTGTTTGGGGGTTATTAGCAGAAAGAACGATAGTAAGTAACACCCCGTTCTTAACATTAATCATCAATTACAAACCCCAATGCACTTGAATAACCTAATGAAAGCATATGGTCCTCCTGGGATTCGAACACGGGACACCACACCCAAAACATAATCATCTAAACCATTACACCACCAACACATACCTGATACAGTCCATCCTCCAAATATGCGAGTTTGAAATATGCGAGGGGGGGTCAAAATTGGAAAAAATATAATATTCCACATTTGCGAGGTCGATTTGACATATGCGAACCAGCCCTTAGAATTACAGTATAAGGGAAATCCGCCATTTCCTCTTAATTTGCGACCCCCTAATCCACATTTGCGAGGGAGAAGCGGCGGATGATAAGCGAGGCGGCTGTGTTGGCTGAGGAGGACGAGAGGGGTGGGGGAGAGAGAGGCGGTGAGGCCCAGTAGGGGTGCCTTGCCTCGCCTTGGAAGTCGGAACCCAAGCGTCAAGCCAATTAATAGGCCTAAGCCAACAAACACTCCGCCAATAATGACTTATAAAATAACATTTTTGGCAATAACGGCAAGTCAGGATAGTTACCCACTTTCTAAAATAACGTTTGGATTCATGTAAATAACGGTTATATCGCGGGAAATAACCAGGCGCACCTTGGAGAGTGTTTGGTTTCCCGCCATCTTGATGACCCTGAGTTGAAGTTGTATTTTTACCACCAAATACAACCTCCAAAATTCAGCCTCTTGATCAAGAAGTTATAGCAAAGCCAAGTTGTTGTACCATAAATTCGTCCATGACAAGATGAGGAAGGAAGCTGACAAACAAAAAGAAATGAAAGAAATTGCTGAAATTGTGAGCAGTAGCGAAAACAATACACCCCTTTCCGCCTCCCCTCCCCCTCCACCTCCCTCCTCCCGCCTCCACCTCCACCGCTCCACACTTTCCACACCGCTCCAGCTCTCCACATCGCTCCACTTCTCCACCAGCAACCCCTGCTTGAATGACTATGTCTGTATGTATAAATGTGTCCCCCACAACTGATATAAATGTACTAACTAATACGGAAATTCGGCGGGTGCCGCCCATAAGTAATTATTCCCATAAGCTACGTTGTTTGAAATTTGCGAGGTCGCATGTCGCCCATAATCTCGCAAATTTGGAGGATGGACTGTATACATATAAACTTGGAGTTTACACAAATTTATGTGACCAATTATGTGACTTATGTTTCTTATGTTCTAATTATACATTCATATCAAGGTTACAAGGTTGCCACATTATAATTATTTAATTTTATCCTTTATGCCGGACTGTCAACGTGGGGAGAGGTGCGCGTAGGGGTAGACCTAGTATGACGTGGGATCAGGTACTCCGGTCTGATCATAAAAAAAAAAAAAATGAACAACAGAGGCAGCCCTTGACAGGGCCGCCATTTAGGACGTGAGACTGTAACCACATTCTCTGTGGACAAAACGGTCTTTTAACTTGTATGTATGTATTTTTTGGTCAATACCAAATATACAGAGATAAATTGATGCTTCACAGTACTTAATAGGTTCTTTGAAGTGTGTGTATGTGTGTGTGTTTTTTTTTTTCCCCCATAAGCCGTTGGTCCCGAACATTATGTATTTGTCACAAATTGCTAAGTCAAGTTGCCCGGGCTTGACATCTACCAATAATATTTTCAAATAGTGTGGGCTCGATACGCCGACCATTTGATCATCAGCCGACGCTCTACTGACTATGCCATGTCTCGCGACATTATTTCTACCTGTATATTTATTTGTTGTCGCAGTGTTTTTTTTTTTTTTTTTTTTCCTATGTCTCAACCTCGGGATTGTAGGCTGTTTAGTAACCTGTAACTCTTGTGAGGCCCCGAGATTATCGATTGAAGCTTCGATGTATATATTTGTATATATTTTATATATATGTATATATTTTGTTATAGCCTATATTTTGTATTTTTCTTGTTGTATTTTCCATTATTTTATGATGGTGTAAACCTACAGTGAGTTCATTTTCTTGTACACCAGTTTTGCTTCGCTGTTACAGTAGTTGTTCGTTTGCTTTAATAAATTGTTACTCCTTTATACATAGTGCCTCTTTCTGATCCACATATTTGACCTTCTCTTGTACAGGTCTCCCCCATCATCCAATTATTATGCTTTTTCCACTAACCAACTTCACATCTAACCTCAATTAATGAAATCAACAAATACATGTGGCACTCCAAGGACTCGAACCTAGGATACTCACATCAAAATTCCGCGCACTTATTCATTACGCTATCAAGACAGTTGCCAAAATATTAAGAGACAAT
The DNA here is from genome assembly GCA_032716605.1 of Paralithodes platypus. Taxonomy (NCBI): domain Eukaryota; kingdom Metazoa; phylum Arthropoda; class Malacostraca; order Decapoda; family Lithodidae; genus Paralithodes; species Paralithodes platypus. The sequence continues at coordinate 4,176,975 of CM064512.1, forward strand.
AACATAACACTACAATAATATGGCAATGACAAAATTACAATAAGGATACAATTTCTGAAATAGAACCTGTGGGAGATAATACCTTACCTTTGGATACCTTTGGATGTGTTCGCCGCTCTTCTAGCGGCACCAAGGAGCGCGACGCCCCTCGTTATGGGTGGTGATTTGGTGCAGTAGACTGTTTGAAGAAGGGATGTCTTGTGGAGGGAAGGGAGTTAAACGAGTATTTGTTGTGTAAAGAGCCGTAGCATAGTTAGTAGAGAGTCAACTGCTGATCAAAGGGTCGGCGGATCAAGCCCTCCCTGTCAAAATTTTATTGGTAGATTATACTGTAAAACTTGCAAAATAAACAAACCAAAACTGGGACGACACAAGATAAACACAAAGGAACTAATGTCAAGCCCAGGCAACTTGACCTAGCGATTCGTGACAAATGCTTGATATTCATTGCCACCCCTTCTAGGGAATTACGGTGTCTGGCAAACAACAACAACCCCGACACAGACAGAGGGCTGGTACTACAAAACCAAACCGATAACCTCATCATCCTTAACGACATCCATCAACATACCCATATTCCTCACCAAGCCCTCTATAACCCATCATCTCCAGACATCACCTTTTGCTCCCCAGAACTCGCCCCCACAACATCCTGGAGGGTGGTCAGAACCTTGGGCTCTGACCACCTCCCGATCATTATCACCACCAAAACCAGACTCACCCCAGCTAGCCACAAACACACATACACCAATTATAAAAGAGCTAACTGGGAAGCATTCACAAATGAGACAAAACAACACTTCACAACTCTAAACAGTACACCCATCACTAACATCAACAATGCTGTACACATACTCAATAAAACTATCCAAAACGCTGACAAGAAACACATTCCAAGAGGTAACAGAAAAAGACACAACCCCAACTTCACACCAGAAATTCAAAACCTCATCAGACAGCGCGACATACTGAAACACTCCCCAGCACCCCACACACAAGACATCACACAACAAATTCAAGCACTCAACACCCAAACTAACAACAAAATACAAGAACAACAAAAACTAAATTGGAATAACTTCCTACAAACACTTGATCACAAAACAAACCCCAAAAAACTCTACAAAACACTAAACAGCATCACACTTTCCAACAGCAACACAACACAATCACATGCTGCAATCACAACAACAGACTCTACTCCTTCATGTAAACAACAAGCAAACACTCTCATCAATCACTTTTCACATGTCAGCCACCTAAAACCTCACAAAGACGACCGACGTGTCATCCGACGTAAGAGACAATTCCCCACAGACCCTGACTATACACCCTTCACCAATCACCAGACAAAGCATATCATCAACAATCTCAAGCACTCACCCGCCTGTGGCCTAGACAACATAAGCAACATACACCTCGGACACCTGGGACCACAAGGCATACAAGCACGCACGAACATATCAAACTACAGCTATTCACACAACACAATACCAGACATTTGGAAGCATGGTATCATCATCACATTCCCCAAACCCAACAAAGACCCCACGCTACCCTCCTCGCACCGCCCCATCACACTCCTTTGCTCCCCCTCCAAAGTCATGGAACGCCTAGTATTACAACTAATTACACCTGACCTACCCCTAGCTCCAACACAACATGGCTTTAGGCCACTGCACTCCACAAACACTCTTCTCACAGACCTTACACAAAGAGTTTTCGACGGCATCAACTCAGCTAGACCACCACACAGATCACTATTAGCCACACTCGACATTAGTAAAGCCTTCGATGCCATCCCCCGCCACAACCTAACAAACAAAATCTACAACACAAACATGCACAAAAAGGTGGCTGGCCAACTTCCTAGCAGGCAGATGTGCACACGTATCTTTTGCCGGTCAGTCATCTAAAATCAGAAACTTTCCAAACGGAGTCCCACAAGGATCCGTCCTATCGCCCGCACTCTTCAATCTGTACATGCACGATATAACTACACCCAATACGCCCCAAATAAACTTAGCCTCCTATGCAGATGACATAACCCTCACATGCACACACCATGACCCAAAAAGAGCAACAGATCTCCTTCAACCCTATCTCAACACACTACATGGCTGGTGCACTACAAACAGACTTAATCTAGCCCCAGCCAAATCCACCGCAACCCTGCTCACAAGTTGGACAGGAGAACACGAATACATCCCTCAACTCACCATAAACAACACACCCTTAACACATACACACACACCCAAAATCCTAGGAGTAACATAGGATACTCATATGACATTCAAACAGCACACCACAAACATTAAAAAGAAACTGACACCCAGACTTAACGCCCTCAGGTCACTTGCTCACACAAAATTTGGACACAACAAAGAAACTACCACCACAGTATATAAACAATACATTAGATCAGTGATGGAATACGCAAGCCCAGCCTGGGCTTCTAACCTAGCTGAAACACATCATAAGACCTTACAGACTATTCAAAACAAAGCCCTGAAGATCATTACAGGCTGCACAGCTACTTCACCCACAGATCACCTACATCAAGGAACCAAAATCCTCAAAGTCAAAGACCATCTGGACATGAGAGGCACTCAATTCCTGGCAGCAGCCTCCACGAACCAAGACCATCCACTAAACTACATGGCAACACACCCACAGACACCAAGAAATATCAAAACAACACCCAGCACACGGTATCACACACAATTATTGTCCTCTCTCCCTCCCTGCCCACCCCGAACCAACTTCCAAAAGCACATCCATACTCATATCTCTCACCGATCCATCCACTCACTCACAGACAACACGCAGCTGCATGCACGACCTCCCGAAATCCATCCTTCCGAATCCTCCCTTCCTCGCGAGGACAGAGTCCACCCGGCCAGGCTGAGATGCGGACACCATCCAGCTCTCCTGAGCTATCAGAAGAGACTGGATGACTCCGTTGTCGACTCCTGCCCGGGATGTAACGCAGCACCCCATACCATTAAACACATCATAGAAGACTGCATTTCACACAACCACTTACGCCAACAACAGAATCTACACTCAATGAGAGCTCTGTGGGAAAGCCCGATCGTGGCCATGGCCTTTCTCAAGGACTCGGCGCTGTTCGGCCAGGCAGCTTAGGGAACAACAACAACAACAACAACAATTGGTTTTGGCAGGTCCGAGAATGCATCCCCATTTACCACATTAATTTTAGGGTTCACTATACAATTATTCTATTATGTTTTTTCCACCAAGAGATCGGGTTTCAAGGAACGTAACCCACTCGTAAATCGAGGCAGACCTGTACAGCATTTCCTCACTTCAAGTTGCAGTTACCTTCCTGAAAAACAAGATTTAAAATTAAACAACTTAAAGTAAAACAAGGATTTTTTGTAATTTTTCTGGTGATTATATTGAATATAGTACAGTATATTCATATTTATTTTCACCAACTCGCCAATTAATTTGTTACTAATGAAATCAATGAAAGTATGAATACTTCTGGTACTCCAAGGACTCGAACCTAGGATACTCACACCGAAATTCTTCACATTAAGCACTAGGCTATCAAGACAGTTAAAGGTGTATGCACAAGCCTACGATATATTATGCATTCTCGAATACTGCCTATTAATCTTAGCCTGTACATATACCCAACTGCACTCAGATAACTAAATTATTTACAACTTAATAATACAGTAAAGCAAAACAACCTTTGAATTTTGTTCCCTAATTAATGAAGAGTATAATATTGAAACAACTTCAAGTGAGGAATGCCTGTAGTGTAAACTACATATTTTAATAATGCATCACTTAGCTCTACTCCCACTAGTTCTGTATATTTTGATAGAACTAAACTTAAAGATGCCCTTAAATTCCTCCTTTTCAATACTTATGTTAGATTCGGGCCTTACATTTTCAAACAAATATTAGGAATTCCTATGGGTGGAAATGCTAGCCCTTTAATTGCAGACTTATTCTTGCTTGCTTTAGAATTTAAATATATAAAAGACTTAGTTGACAGTAGCAAGAAAAATAAAATCCCAGAAAAATTAGCACTTGCTAAATTGTTAAGTAATAATAGTAGATATATTGATGATATTCTCGTTTGCAATTTGTTAAATTTTAATCAAGTTGCTAAACTTATTTACCCTAATTCTATTCCCCTCACACAATGTAACGTAAATTATAAAGTTGAAAATCTTCTTGATATAAATATAGAGATTGTTAATGAACAGTGCATACTTAAAGTATATCACAAAGTTGATGATTTTAATTTTAACGTAATAAACTTTCCTTTCCCTAGTAGTAATATCGATAGTAAAATAACTTATAATTGATTTTATTCCCAGTTAACAAGATTTTGTAAAATCTGCACTAAAGTAGATGACTTTTGGGCTAGAGCTAGGTTACTATACAGACTCTTAGTGGACAGAGGTTTTGAGGCAAGTAAATTGTTCCATAAATTTAATCTTTTTAGGGTCAATTATTGTGACTGTATTCTAAAATTTGACATCAATAATTTTAATCAAGCATTTTTAACTTGAAGTTTCTTGTATAACCTCTGCTTACTTTTTGTCTGTATTTATTGTTTATCTTTTTCTTTTCTTTTTCTATTATTAATATTAATATTGATGATTTTTTAAATTTATTGTTCTTGTTAAAAGAGTACTCTTTGTTTAAATCTGTTGTTACTTCATATTTTGCAATTATTTGTCTTTATATTATATGTATTCATTGTCGATAGTATCAATTGCTTACTTTTGCGATTTCCTTAGTTTATTTGTGCTATAAATGTAGGTTATTTGTAGGGTAGTTATTGATAGGGGTCACTTGAGGCATGCTATGCTTACAGGTACCTACCCGATAGCACTATCGTTAGTGAGTGCTGTACTGTATTTTATATATTATTTTGTAATAGTATAGATATCTTATCAATATTTGTATTTTGTACTATTGTTAATGTCTTGTCATGTTGCAAATTTGATTTTAAATAATATTTTGACATTTAACATGTAGTTTCTTTATTCAAGCAGAGTTTAGTAAAATTTGCCAGAACGTCCCGGACTTCCCAAACTTGACTACAGTACTTCCTTTAACGTGACGATAGTGCATTGTTATATGTGCGATTAGTTTGCTTGGGAAACAGATTAACTTGCTCATGTAGTAATGTACACCCTATGTGGTGGATTGTGTTCTTTTATTTAAAAATTTTCATTTTAGTAAGCGTTGTTTCCACATAGCGATTTTGATAATTTAATTTGACTTTATATTGTCCTTGTCCCAATTTTGGTTTGTTTAGTTTGCAAGTTTTACATTTTTATTAATAGTTGTTTATTTTTTTAAGGTGGCGAGAAACAGACTTATTCCCATCTTATTTACTCTGTTATTACAAAGTTTTTATAGACATGAGGCGTCCGGCGCCGGCAGAAGGTCGGAAGCACCAAAAAAAAGTTTGATACATATTTCATAACGAAGACTGAAAAATCACAGTTTTAGACATTTTGTTGGTGCTTCCGACCTTCTGCCACCGAACGCATCTAAGGCGTTCGGCAACAGAAGGTCGGAAGCACCAAAAAAATGTCTAAAACAGTGTTTTTTCAGCCTTCGTTATGGAATATGTATAAACAAAAATTGGTGCTTCCGCCCGTCTTCCGGCAGGCGCCTCATATACAGTATGATGTAGTTAAAACCTGTCTATAATATGATGCAGAGAAATAGCAGTTTCATAGTTTTCCATTAAGTATCGATAAATCAACTGCTAGGGGATTAAACTTTCCGCTAGGTTGAAAAGAATAGAGTACGGTATATTGGAGACCATTTCTATGATTGGGATACTAGCCCATGAACTGATACGGTCCTCTCGGAAGCCACGGTATATAAATGTGTAAAAATAACCCTTCAAAAACCATGCCAGTGCCATAGTTTGCTTGGGAAACAAATTAACTTGCTCATGTAGTAATGTACACCCTATGTGGTGGATTGTGTTCTTTTATTTATTAAATATTATTTTTCTAAAGCGTTGTTTCCACACAGCGATTTTGATAAGTTGTTTTGTCTTTTTACTGTGTTCGTCCAAGTTTTGGTTTGTTTATTTTGCAAGTTTTACATTATAATTTGGGTGACATATAGAAAGTAGTGGCATCTTTCCATACCACATCCTCCACTCCTTCCCCCCTTTATACCCCCCCCCCCCTCCTTCTTCCCTCAACTTGGCCTTTTATTATGCACATATTCTAGCAGTTCATGGGCTAGAGGTGCCCTCCACTGATCTTATGCTGTGTGTTCTCTTATACTGTATTCTCATTTGTTTAGTGCTAGATATCGTGACCCCTTACCTCTGTAACTCAAAAAGGGCTACAGCAAATGGACTGTATATTTCCACTTCTATTCCCTGGCTATATCCTTCCAAAATTATTACTTAGAAATATTAGCCGAATACTGAAGTCCCACAAGGTTAAAGGGGGCCTCTATACCCATGTGGTAGAGGAAATAAAAGCATCGGCCCCACGTCGTAAAAGCGACTAAAAGGGGGATGACGAAAATCTGGACCCCAGTTCATCGTCTTTGGTCCATTTCAGCCTCACGGTAGCTACGGGGCACCAGAGCGCCAAATTTAATCACTGGAATGGCTGCCTTGGGGTATATGGGGTGGTTCCATGCTACCCCCTTATTTATCATGCCTGTGTCTATCTCTCTCTGTTCAGTATGTATGTGTGTGCATGTGTAGGTCTATACTGTATGTATGTATGTGGGTGTGTAGGCCTACAGGTATATAATATGTACTGAATATGCATGTTTGGTTGTATAATTGAGGGAAGGAAGATATTTGGATGGGTAGATAGATAGATACCACTTCAAGTGAGGAATGATTCTACCCAGTTTCTTTTGAAGTTTATATTAGCCATCCATTACAGCCAGGATTACAGTCACTCATAAACACTGGGGCTCATATAGCCTACTATTGTTTTTTTAGTGATTCAATATTTGTTTTGATTCAATATTTGTACACCCTATGTAGTGGATTGTGTTCTTTTATTTAATTATTTTCATTTTAGTAAGCGTTGTTTCCACATAGCGATTTTGATAATTTAATTTGACTTTATATTGTCCATGTCCCAATTTTGGTTTGTTTAGTTTGCAAGTTTTACATTTTAATTTTAATTATACTGTAATGATAATATAAAAGGGGAAGTCATATTATTTTTGTATGATAATGATAATTAATTATGTAGGCCTATTTGTTGATTTCATTAATTGAGTTATATGTGAAGTTGGTTGGTGTAAAAAACGTAATAATTATAAAAATCAAGTTTTGCTGTAGTTTATACAAGTTATCCTCTAAAAACCTACATTTTCTATAAATAGCTTTCAAAGAAAATTGAAATGTACCACACACTAATTTAAATTTACAGCAAAATACTGTATAGCTACACACTAAACAATAATTGCATATACTGTATACAGTATATATATATATAATTATATGTATACCTCGGTGGTACCTGTCAAATAGGTGTCCAGTAACTAAAATCGTACCTTTATATATATATATACACACACACACACACACTATAATATGCAACTATCGTTTACAATGTGTGCACAGTATATTGCTGTAAATTTGAATTAGTGTGTGATACATTTTCATTTTCTTTGAAAGCTATTTATAGAAAATGTAGGTTTTTAGAGGATAACTTGTATGAATCAACACAAAGCTTGATATTGTGTTCAATTTGTCATAATTATTATTATAGCCTATATATATATATATATATATATATATATATATATATATATATATATATATATATATATATATGCGTGTGTGTGTGTGTCACCGCGACTGTACATTTTATCTTGTGTTCTCTCATACCTTAAAATACACATGACCTCACCTGATAACAGATTGGCCGTGTTGTTATCTTCGGTTATCGCGGTATAATAGTACGGGGGTTCGCGGTAATCATTAGGGGGACAATGGTTTTTGTTTTATTTATTTATTTATTTTTTTGGGGGGGTCTATATATATTTATATATTCATTTAATTTTTAGTTTCCTCGCTAGACCTTCATCAAGCTTATACAAAACTCTCTTCTTCTTGTGGAGTTGCTGTCCCTTTTTCTGAGCAGCTCACCTATGCACCGGTGATCTTCCTCCCCCCCACACCTTCTTACAGCTGAAACAGAGCTTGATTAAGATTTAGTTTAGAAAATATGTAGTCGTAGAAAGGATAGTTAAAGAAAAAGAATTGAAGTATATAGCTTAAGTAGAACTCTCCTCTCCCTATTTTACCCCCTCCTCCACCCCCCAATATCTTGTTCTCTCCTTACCCTACTTTAACTTTTTCCCTCTCCCCCTCTCTACTATTTAATCTCATTTATCTTCCTCCCCCCACTCTGATCACCTTCTCCCCCCTCACCCTATTCTATTCTATTCCTTTCAAGATAAATTTGTAAATTTTTCGGTAGAAAAATGTGCGGCCGAAGGCCGAGACCAGATAAAAAATCGGCCCATCTCCCCTGACCCGGATCTAGAAAAGTGAATACAAGGCTATTATCAAAATTCCCGTGCTATCTTTAAAAGGAGCGAGTGGGTGGAGGGAGGTGAAGGGTTGAGATAACGATAAAGGGTTGGACTGTACACTCTCTCTCTCTCTATCTCGACTCTGCCTATCTATCTATTTCACCTCTCTCTCTCTCTCTCTCTCTCTCTCTGTCTATCTACTGTATCTATCTATTTCCCTCCCCCTCTCTCTCTGTCCTAATAATGCCAAGTGTTCATAATTAACAAGACGATATATAGCTACACAAAATCTTCGTAATAACAGAGTCAACAAGATGGGAGCATGACAATTTACAAAATTATATAATAAATTAATATCACAATATAGTAAGAGAGGGGGGGGGGGGGCAGTTGTCAGGCGGCGTTCTTATCACCGTTTTCTTAAGCCGGTATCACAGGAACACTTTCCCCCTCAACATTTATTCGCAACACTGGTCTGGCAGCTTAGGAGGTTGACTTTTTATACCTGAAATGCTGGGTGTGAAGGGTAAAATGCCCCAGAACGAGAAGCCCACCACAGAAGCCACGAGCGAACACCACACAGAAACACCCGAAAGAAAGGTCCACAGAACGAAAGGACCAGCTGACCGAGCCAACCAGTTCAGACAGGCCCAAGCCCGCAGGGCTAAGCAGCCCCAAAACACCTGCCTACCCCTTCTAAACACTGACCGTTTTCCACACCTCACATACACTACCCCTCGCATCCTACACCTCTACCTACATGATGACGAACATAAATGCACCTTAAAGTTAATACACCCATGCTCTGTCCCTAAGTTTAGGATATTAATATCAACATACCCTAAAATATACCTTGTCTTGCCAGACTAAGTTTCTGAAGACCAATCGCCCCCATAAATCTATGTATTCAATCCTTAGGTTAAGTATTAATATCAACATACCCTAAAATACCTTGTCTTGCCAGACTAAGTTTCTGAAGACCAATTGCCCCATAAATCTATGTATTCAATCCTTAGGTTAAGTATTAATATCAACATACCCTAAAATACCTTGTCTTGCCAGACTAAGTTTCTGAAGACCAATCGCCCCCATAAATCTATGTATTCAATCCTTAGGTTAAGTATTAATATCAATATACCTTAAAATACCTTGTCTTGCCAGACTAAGTTTCTGAAGACCAATCGCCCCCATAAATCTATGTATTCAATCCTTAGGTTAATTATCTTTATCCGCCATTGTGTTCATCTTTTCCATTTACTTTTCCACAATTGCTATACGTCTTCCACTCACCTCCTTCGTATCCACAATCCACACTACTCCATTTTGCTTCGTGTCCTACACCTCTTACCCGCCCGACTCTACCTACATGATGATGAACCGGAATATACATTCATATTAAAAACACCCATGCCCTGTCCCTAGGTTGAGCCAATGCCAACCAATCAGACAGCCATATATCTATGTATGTTCTTCCATCCAAGAAGTAGATGTTAAAACCCCATGTCCAGATTAATAAGAGATTAAGATACCCACGGGTACACCAGTGATATAGAACCATTGCCCCTGTAAGACCTAGACAGCCATGACTACAGATGTTAGCCACCATGCTATAACTTAATGCTTACCCCCACCAGAGATTGTATAGATAACTTTTTCGTTGTCCATTGCCACCATAGTATCACGAAACAATAACGACGTACCCCTACGAACTGCCGGTTTTCTTTGGTCTATATTTCATAGAAAACGCAGTTCCCAGGGACAACTAGACATACAAAAACTCGTGCCAACTAATAGTGTCCATAACCCCTCATCTTGACGAGTAATAATCCACCCTGTTTTTCCCTACTTTATCCACAGTCAAGCACACACCTACAGTTAACCTCATTCTCCCCCCACAGCCCCACAATCCACATGATTCTATCTTTTCCAGACTCATATACCACCCCCATAGTTGCATCCCCCGGTAGCATTTGGCTAACGTACTTTCACTGTCCTTTCAAACTCCAATATCAACTGTAGCCTAATGCCACCCCCACGCCCGGAGACCTTGGGGTCAAATTTCCCCCCCGCCCCCTCTCATTAACACCCCGCGCTCCTCGACTATAGTCAGGCCTAGCCTCGCCCTCATACCTCTTGAAGATCCTTGATTTTTCCGTTGCTAACACTCTCCAACCTTTTATATATATACTATCCGGCCTACCTTCCCTTAGTAGGCCGGAACAACATTAGAACTTTACTAACCCCTTGCATGCCATCTATTCTCTTACAACCCATTCACAACCCTACACCCAATGGTCGTCGGTGCGAGGCTAGCCGCCTCGCCAGTAACAAACTTCTATTGCCATACTTCCAGATAAATGTGGCAGAGTTTTTTTGGTATTAAGGACACCCACATCTGTCTCATAAACAGAGGGTTATTACAAACACTGGTGATATGGCAAGCCCCTAGCCACAGCCGCCGGATGACCATCCCAGAGAGCGGGCGCCCAGCTACCCCTTTTTACCCACCCGAGGAGGGAGACCCCCACCCCTGCGGAGGTATACCTGACCCTTGTTTTGACTGCCGGGTCATTGCCAGGTAGCACAGGAATTCTTCCTATCCATGAACTAACCATGCATGACTAACACCTTTACTAACCTCTATTAACTCACAATAAACCATTTACCTTTCTTGCATACTCGATCACTAAATTAGCCCCTCAGCTATACCATAGAATGAAGATTGAACAATCTAAGAGAGACGCTCCTATCACAGCTGTCCCCATCCTCCTCGCAAAGTAGATCCAGTCTCTCTCCCCTAAATACTTCCAGTATAGCCAAAATAGTACCTCTTACTAAGGCTCAGTTATATCATATTATGAAGGCTTCCTATAGCCATGTGCCACAACAGGAATCACTACCTTACCTATCCCCGGATCTATTGAGAACTCAAATAAGTCCATAAGACTCGAGATCCCTATGGCCTACAGGGCCCAAAACCGAGCCTATAAACCCAGCTCCTGCCCCCAGTAAAATCAGTTGAAAGATAGACACCAACCCAGGTTGGTCACCAGAGTTAGCCTTGAGCTCTATCCTTGTTAGTTTTTCGGAGAAGTGAGTTCCAGAGCTGGCAGACTCCGTGGCAGATTTGGATAGAAGGACCTGTCCACGTATTTAGAACTTCCTACATATGGGCACCCTGGACGGCCGCGGAACCAGTCGCTAGCCCCCAACATCATGGACGCAAGATAACCAGGACCAGACCAATCAGATACTACCCAAGATTCACTCTATCAGTACTACATTGTTACAGTGCTATTGTGGGGATCGGTTTTTACACCATACCCGAAAGAGGATTTATGGAGCTCCGATCTTACTCTCAACCATCTGAACAATTTAACCAGCACACCTAAACTTCGTTAAATGCGGAAATAGCCTCACGAAAATATCATGCCCTGGTGGGGGCACGAACTCTCGACCCTTGGGTGTGAGGCAGGCACCTTACCAGTTAGACCAATAGAGATATCCCACTTGGCCTATTCGGCTCAGGGTATTTCCGCATCCGAGGTCTGTTTAGGCTAGCCTATGTTCACTGACTTTTACACTACTTCCACCTTCCTGGAAGGCGAAAGCTCCAAACAGATAGGAACCGAACAGAGAGGGAACAAGCAATTGAGACCGAATCGACCGAGAGTCCGTCAGAGAGATGAACGTGAATGGTGAGTCAACTTCACTCGAGCGAATGCTACACGGCACCTAAAACTACTAACTGCCCAGTTGGCAACTCGCTTGGGCGGCTGGCAACTCCACAACCCAACCCAATCGAGTCTCACACCACGTTCCTGCTTCTCGTCCTATCCTCTTCCTTGTCTCTGTGGGGATCGGTTTTTTACCCCGATCCAACCCGAAAGAGGATTTATGGAGCTCCGATCTTAACTCTCAACCATCTGAACAATTTAAGCCAGCACACCTACCTTCGTTAAACTGCGGAAATAGCCTCACGAAAATATCATGCCCTGGTGGGGCAACGAACTCTCGAACCCTTGGGTGTGAGGCAGGCACCTTACCAGTTTAGACCAGATAGAGATAATCCCACTTGGCCTGTTATTCGGCTCAGGGTATTTCCGCATCCGAGGTCTGTTTAGGCTAGCCTATTTTCACTGACTTTACACTATTTAGAGATTCACTTATTAATATTTCTACGAAGTGGCTATATTACTTTGGGGCCCCGTGTTAATTTTGCATATATAACCATTTCCATATGGGAAGCGCTAGCGTATCAGTGTTTACTAATTAAAACAGGCGACAATTAACTCTCGTAATTACCTTTATCCAGATATTATGTAACATGGAGTAAACCCTAGTGATATCTAACGTTTCGCCCACTGATTTGTGTTCTAACGTATTTCTGCTTCTGCCCATAAGAATATAAAACTTAGATCAGTACCGCCCTGAGGTTACTAGAATTCCCGCGTCGCTCTAAAATACGCGTGTCCTAATCTAGTCTGTGAACTATTACTTGTGCACCATAGCTACCAGTAATAATCTAACGGGAAGATATGCATCTATAAGTAAGCATTGGATGGTCTTCTAGTATCAACCTGTTGTAAATAGCCATTGATCAGAAGATTAATAACCTGAACGTGAGAAGTGGGGAGAACCCCTAGGCTCCATCCAGATCCACTTTATGCTAGTGTTGTTCAATTCTATTATATTGGCCTTAGGCACGAGTATTCTGAAGTGGTATATCAATAAACTTGATCGTTGGGTCCGTTGTTACCGTGTGTTTCTTTTGTGTTCTCTATTTCCTCATACCTTAGTGGATTGTGCATTGCAGCCTTATATACCCATCAGGTTAGAACCCACTTTACCCAAGTTAAATCGCTGTAGAAAACAGGGCATAACAAAGGGAATTAAACCCTCCCTAAATCCCTAGGCCCATGGGGTGTGCCTGGCGCGGGTTCGAAACCTGGTTAAGGACCCTCAGTAGTGTTTACCAGACTGGCGTGTTATGCTAAACCTGGTTAGGGACCTCAAGGTAGGTTTTTCGAACTCACAGCGCTAACCCACTGTACTGGTGCCAACGGACGTGCCAAGAACATAGCCAACCTATAAGGTTCGTCCTTGCAAGAACCAGGTTGATAGTCCGCGTGAGGTCCCTATTCACGTGGTGGGTTTATTAGACTTCGCCACCAACGACTATTTTACGCTATCCCAGACGTCAACTCGAGTAGTTTTGTGGTTGCGGTTTTTTTGCGGGTAGGCCTACAGGGTATTACATACCGTTCTTATTCTGAAATTGGTCTACATTCAGTCTGTTTTTCCGGGGGGGGGGGGATACCAGTGGAAAACAAAAATAATGTGTTCACCAACCCACCAATTAACTTACAAATAAACCTAACTAATTAAATCAATGAAACTAATGAATACATGTGGTACTCCAAGGATTCAAAACCTAGGATACTCACACCGAAATGCCGCACACTAACCATTACCCATCAACAGAACTATTGCCAGAAAACTATTGCCCCAGGAATATTGCCTGTAGAAACTCTTGTGTGATACCCTTTAAGGGGGGATGGTTCACTTTTTAAGTGATTTTTGCATGTATTCATTATTTTTCTAGTTTCCTCCCTAGACCTCCATCAAATTTAAAAACCAGCCATCCTGAGATCCCCCTATCTAGATGTGTATTTTTAAATTTTTCGGTAGAATAATGTGCCGGCCAAAGGCCGGTTCTTCCAACATTACAGGCTTACTATCGTTCGCCAGGGAAAAAATCGACACCTAAATAGCACGAAAGGTCCAAATATTGACGACGAAATGGGGCGAAAGGTATTACAATCGACTAACTAACGGGGAAATATCTTAACATCTGAAAACTAATGGGGCTAAACATGAGGGTCCAGAAAACCGGCCCCTCCGCCCCCCCCCTCCCCGTTAAACATTACATTACACCATGATTCGGGCACATCCGTCTCAGACAGAGTGGGCCCATTTTATTCTAATATAATTTAACCCTTTCAAGCTCCAATACGCGTGTTCTGTTGTGTTTCTGGCTACTATTAGACGATTTTATTCAGATTAGTAACGGTATATGGAAGTCAATAGGGTTTATTGGGGGGAGATAGTATTTACCCTTTTAATTCCCACAGATACTTCCTAAGCTGCCTAAAATCGTCTACTGATAGCCAAAATATACTGGTAAAACGCGTCAGAGCTTCAAAGGGTTAAGTGACACCCCCTTCTTAACCCATTGAGTACCAGCAACGTGTGTTATATTCTATTCTATCTATATTTAGACGATATTATGCAGCTTAGGAAGGATCTGGGGGTAGTTAAAAGGGTGGGTTGAAATAGTGTGAAGCCTTATCATTACTAGAGGTCCTTCCCAAGCTGAATAAAATCGTCTAATAGTTGCCAGAATATGATGAAAAGGACGTCCCTGGTACTAAACGGGTTAACATTAATCATCAATTACAAACCCCAATGCACTTGAATTAACTAATGAAAGCATATGGTCCTCCCGGGATTCAAACTCGGGACGCCATACCCAGATATGTTTTAGATATTTATTTTGTATAGACCTCCATCAAGCTTAAAATAACGCCCCCTAGATCCCCTTCAAGATAAATTTGTAAATTTTTCGGTAAATAAACGGCCGGTCCTCCTAGAATTACAGGCTCGCTGTCGCTTGCCAGGAGAAAATCGACACCTAAAGGGTACGAAAGGTTTTAATATTGACACATCAATGGGGCGAAATGTCTTAAAATCGCCAAACTAATGGAACGAACACCTTACAATCTCAAAGCTGATGGGACTAAACATGAGGGAGAAAGAGCAACTACCTCCCTCTTAAATGAGATATCCATTGGATGTCTAGAGGCCCTCCTAACCTGAGAAAACTCGTCTACCGTTAGCCTAAATTAAGGGATAAGGCTTCCTCGGAGACTAAAAGGGTTAAGAGGAGATGGGTCGTTCTTCTGCCCCCCCCCCCCCCCCCTCTTCTTCGTGTTTAGCCCCATTCGTTAATAGTTTTTAAGACGTTCGACACATGAGTTTGGTGATTGTAATACCTTTCGCCCCATTTCTTAGTCAATATTAAGACTTTTCGTATCATTTAGGTGTCGATTTTTCCCTGGCGATCGTTAGCGAACCTGTAATTTAGAAGGCCGGGACATTTTAATTGAAAAATGTAAAAATGTATCTTAAAAGATTATTATTATTATTTTTTTTTTGTTTTTAGTTTAATGGAGGTCTAGGGAGGAAATGGTAAATGCAACTCCCATCCCCCGTTAAGAAGGATCTGTGGTAACTAGTCAAATAATAAATACAAAAAATACATAGACCAAAAAGTGAACCCCGCCCCCCAATTAACTGTAATACTTGGAAGAGATCGACTTTTCTTTTAATACATCGACTTTTCTTTTAATACATCGACTTTTCTTTTAATACATCGACTTGTTAGCTTTAGTGCTCTATAGCTTGGGTTTTCACCAGAACTCACTCACTCTATCACTCACACACCCACACACACACACACACACACACACTCACTCACTCTCTCTCTCTGATATATATATATATATATATATATATATATATATATATATATATATATTAGAGTGCGTGCATGTGTGTATGTGTGTTGGTAACAGTCGTGTGTGGGTGTATTATGTAAGTGTGTGTGCGTATGTGTGTGTGTAATACCGGTTCCAGGAAAAGCTTATCGATGTCATGTGACTGTGGTATGGAAAGAGAGAGAGAGAGAGAGAGAGAGAGAGAGAGATAGTCCTTAATGACCGCGTTACATAATGGGTGCCAGCAAATTATACCCCGGTTACTATATTACTAACAACTGTCCCCTACTATAGTCTATTCGCTGTAAGTAGGCGAGAAATAATTGCCTCCAGCCTGTAACTCAAAAAGGGCTGAAGCAAATTGGCTGTAAATTTCCACATCTATTCCTTGACTGACTCTTCTCAAATGGTAGAAATATTAGCTCGATTACTGTAGTCGTTTTTAGATATTATCAGAGGTTAGTAATTCCTGAAATTGCTCGCCTACTTACA